>PVHP010010178.1:0-48304 GCA_004024765.1 Zapus hudsonius | reverse complement strand
TATTTAATATAAATATAAATGAATGAAAAAATATATATACATATATATATGCTACCTTTAATAAGACATGATGTAGGTAACAAAACTAAAATTTAATTAATTGTTTTCTTTAAATTTTCCCTGGACTTACTTTACTCCTCAAATATATATATATATGTATGTATATATATCAAAGATATATATATATATATATATATATAAAAGATATATATATATATATATATATATATATATATATATATATATATATATATATATATATATATATATATATATATATGGTCTGCTCTCTTTGCTCTAAATGCCCTATTTTTCACATTACATCAAATCGAATCTAGTACATTGAGTAGCCTAGGGGATTTCTCTAACATTGAGTTTCACTAGGTTGTCTAGGCAGGCCTTGAGCTTACAGTCCTCATAGTAAGCTCCTCAGTAGCTGGGATCACATGCTTTTTTCTCTGGGCCTAGCAGAAAACAGTTTTTTTTTTCCTCTTTTTAAATCTTTTTATTTATATATTTGCAAGCAGAGAGAAAGACAGAGAGAGAATGGGTGCACCAGGGTCACTAGCTGCTGCAAATGAACTCCAGATGCATGCACCACTTTGTGTATCTGGCCTTAGGAAGGTACTGAGGAACTGAGCTGGGGTCATTAGGTTTTGTGGGTGAGCACCTTAAATGCTGAGACATCTCTCCAGCCTGAAAAATTTTATTATCAAATGACCTCTCATATACTATTTATGCATGTGAAAGTTGAAGTTACAAATTTTAGATATATTTCATGCTGAAAATACTTATGATATCATATTTGAAATATTCATGTTACATTATTAAGGTGACATAAAGGTTATTTTTCCCCTCTTCCATTACAAATAGATATTGGTACTATGTGATATGGAAGCAAAGCTTAACCAATCATAGAAAGGATTCAAGATTACATGTCAAAGGTGATCAAAAGTCTGTACATGTACCAAGCAGAGCTTGTTCTAGTATAACACAGATTACTTGCTTAAGAAAGATCCATGATATTAAAATGCAGGGGAAATGTGGATGTCTTTTGGAATTTGCTTCAATTATCTTACAAAAATCTTTACCAATACATGATATGTATTATGCAGTTGATTCCCCTAAGGAGAAAACATATAATTTTTTAAAAAAAATGTTTGTCTTTCTATGTCTATGTGTTTGTATATTGATATATAATATGCAACATTTTGACATATTATATATAATATTGACATATTGTGTTTATCACAGTGTTTTTAATTGTTAATATCTTTATTATCCTCTATTAGATACAATGTATGAGCAAATCTTATGTTGGTATCCCCATTACCCTCCTCCCTTTCCCCAACCCACTGGGGGCCCTCCTCATTGGGCATATTGGATTAGTCCATGGAGTACAGGGTTATGAATAGCACAGGAGGTAGCCAGGTTAACCCCCCCTTTGCATGTTGTTGCTGAGGGGGGCAATGTCTCTGGATAATCTCCCTCACCATGGCTCTTACAATCTTTCCACCCCCTCTTCTGCTCAGTTTCCTGAGTCATGCATGGTGAATGAGTATTAAGACTGCTTTTTTTTTGTTGAGGTCTTAGGGGTCTCTATACTTCTGCTTTAGGTTGTATTGAAAATGTTGGTGTCTGTTTGGCTTATCCTGTGTTGATGGACTGGCTGGGGTTGTGGGCCAGTTGCTTATCCCACCACTCTCTGCTGGGTTCCATATGGATCCTTCATGGAATATCTGGGGTGGCTTATCTCGTGCCTGGATATCAGCTATCCACCTGTGGTTCATTGGTAGGATTGGAGGATCCATGGCTCTCTCTCTGTATTCTGAAAGATACAAACAGAATCTCCATCCGAGAGTGAGATCAGTATAGGCTAACTTAGATATACATATCTGTGTTGGCTAGATACTGTTATTAATAGCTCTATGTAAATAACTCACATAAGGCATTTCTCTTTGGGGGCCTAAGATTCTGGTTCCCAGCGTATTTCGTCCTGAGTGTCCATTTCCAGTTAAGGGCTCCCCTCACTGAGCAGATTATTTAGCCAAATTAAGAGCTGTTGAATGCCTTCACCAAGCTTTGGCTCCTCCATTGCACAAGTGTTCCTGTCTTGGTTTGCTGGAGAGGATGTCACCTTGGCCATATCGGATCCTACTGTCCAGCTCTATGGTATTTCTGGGTTGGTCTAGAATTCCAGCCCTATATATGTAAAGAGTAGTCTGAGCTCAAACCTGGAGTTCCTGCATTTTGTGCATTCTGAGTGTACTTGCTTGGGCCTGTGAAAGGGGAGCAGTCTCTTTTGCCATTATGGACCTTCCCCTGGATCAGTAAATCCTTTCCTCCCATAAACTGTGCCTGGTTTGGAAGTTCATTCCCCACTGCATATAGCTGACTAAAACACACATGGGATTTTTTGTTGTTTGTTTATTTAAGGACTCCATTGAATTCATGTAGTTTTAATAAGCCAAATTTTCATTTGTGTGGCATGCAAGTATGTGCCTGTTTCTTTTTGCATGCAGAGTGATGTCTTATTTTCATGTAGAATAATAGCATACACTCACTGATGACATTCAATTCAATATGTAGTCCCAACAGCGCTTTCATTCAACCACAGCAGGACAATCTAAGGAGCTTTGAGCAAGTTTGTCATGTACAACAAAAATCACAAAATACAAATTCTCACCAGACCAAGAATGAATATAAATGCCCTTTCATTTCATATATATTGAAATGTATAATAATCAGAAAGGGACTGGCATGGGAGTGAGATCAAGTCAGAGGTGGATGTTGAATTCTATGTGATAAGGAGTAACGTGGAGCTAGCCAAGAGATTGATTGGAACCCACAGAGCTCAGAACTCTGCCACTGGGTATGGCACATTTGCCTGTTTTTTCAGTCAAGAGAATTGGAGGAGAATTGTGGGGGATTATATGAGGAAGCAAGTTAGGCTTCACACAAGAGTCACCCTGAAGCTCTCCTAAAGTTATTCTATGAAGATGGCTTTCCCCAAGGCAATGTTTCTCAATATTTTTCTCACAACTCACACATAAAAGTATACTTCATATCATATCACAACCTGGCATGCAAGCACCCTGTATAAAGAATGTTGTAGTTAACCTCTCTCTTTGCTGCACAGAAAAGAACCTAACTAAAAGCGGCTTGTGGAAGAATGGGTTTATTTATTTTGGCTTTTAGACTGGAGAGGAAGCTCCATGACTGGAGGGAAAATGATGGCATGAGAAGTGGGTGGACATCATCTCTGCCACAGCACTGCAAACAGAGGCAGAAAGGTGTGTCAAAAACAAGGGGAAGTTGGCTAGAACACCCATCAGGCTGCAGCACAGCTCTAACAAGTTTCCAAAACTGCCATCAGCTGGGGATCAAGCATTCAGAACACATATGATTTTGGGGGAGAGCTGGATCAAATCATCACAGAGAAGCACTGTCAGGCATAACTATGTATGTGTGATGCATTTTGTTTCCTCTACTCTTGTTCTCTCTGTCAAAAATTAATATGCTTCGTACTGAAAACCAGAGAAGTGGGGGAGATAGGAGCTTCCAGGCCTGTTTACTGAAAGACCTTTAATAATGTCCGTAGCATGTGACTTGCTCAAAAATGTCTGTTTTATTATAAAAGGGTCTCACTCTAGCCAAATATTTTTGATTCATTTTTATTAGCTTCCCAAGTAGAAGGTTTGCTGAACTAACCCCTACAAACTTTGAAATTTAAAGCACACACTTACTATGTCAGTTCCTTTGCCAGAGGTGTGAATACAGTTTATTTGACTTTTTTTTTTCATATCCCACCAGACTGCAGTTTAAATTGGGGTTGGGCCTGCAGTCTCCTCAGTGGCTTAGCTGAAGAAAGACCTATTTATTTATTTATTATTTATGTGTTTGGTATGTGTGAACATATGTGCCATGTTTGTGGGAGCAAAGGTGTGAGGATGAGGGACACATGTGCATGTGTGCGAAAGTTAGAAAACAACTCCAGGGCTGGAGAGATGGCTCAGCGGTTAAGGCACTTGCCTCCAGTGTCTAAGGCCCCGGGTTCAATTCCCCAGGACCCACATAAGCCAGACCCACAAGGTGGTGGCCCTGGTGCTCTCTCTCTCTTTCTCTCTCTCTCTCTCTCTCTCTCTGTATCTCTCTGCTTAAAAAATGAATATATAAAATATTAAAAAAGAAAACAACTCCAGGTATTATTCAGAGGAACTCCATCCCCCTCTTTTTGAGGCAGGTTTTCTCACTGGTATGCAACCAACCATTGGTTAGACTGGAAGGTCATCAGGCCCAGAGATCCTCTTACATCCTCCCCTATAGCTCTAGGATCAGAGGTGTGGATTGCCACGCCCAGCATTTACCTGGGTGCTGCTGGAGGCGGTCCCTTTACCAACTGAGCTCTTTCCCTTCCAGGCTAAAAGACCCACATTCACCTTCTTGCTGCCCAGGCTTTCTTGCTGACTCTTAGCTGGATGTTCATGGTTGAGATACATCCTTGGTTCTTCCTTGTCACATGACCCGCTGTAGCATGCAGACTCCTTCAAGGACAGCAGAACAGTCCATCAGGTTCCAGGGTGATGAGATGGATTCTCCCCTAGTGGACCAGTTCTGTGTGATGTAGGTGGCATAGCATCCTGACATCTCACACAACCACCTCCAGAGAGAAAGCTAACTTTTGCCACATGCTTGCTTAAAAGCAAATCAGTTGTTATACTCAAAACCAGCAAAAAGTACTGGGGTGGCCTAAGAGGGTGTAGCCTCTTATTTTTCTTCTTCCTACCCAGGAATTCTCTCACAGGGTAGAAGTGGTGGAACTGAGTGATTTTTTTTTTATTCTTCTTTATTGTTGTGAAAGAAGGGAGTGCAGAATGAGGGTAAGAATGCTTGAGTGATGTCCTTAACAATTTCTGTAGCTTCATGGTAGTACAAGAACTTAATAAATCTGCCATAACCACCAGTATTCCAAACTCTAAAGAGTGACGCTGTATCTTTCTGTCATCTTTTCTCATAAATGATTATTAATGTGATACCAATGCATTGTGGAATTTGAATGCTGCACTATTACATTCTATAAAACGACGAAATGGCAACATCCTTTGTTGTGATATTGTCCTTTAGTCCTTGGAGTTGGCGATGGCTGTCTGGGAGGACACAGCAGTGTGCGGTGTGAAGAGGGACTGGACGGTCTTCAGCTGTCTTCTTAACCTTACTCCCTAGAAGCTCTGACAAGCATAGGGAACAAATGAAGCATGTGTCTCCATTTAGCTTACAACCAGTTTAGTTCACTTGAGAGCCATAGACAGTTTGGCCTCCCTGTATAAAGTATGTGTGATCATTAAAATCTCAAGTGTTGCATAGTTTTCACTGAAGAATGACCTTATTAGTTTCTTATTGTCTGAAAAAATATTACAAATTTTAAAATTAATAACAGCCAGTGAGAGCAAATTGAACTATAAATGTTGTGTTTCTCGCTCTTGAAACCACTCACTTTCCCGTTACTACTAAAAGAGAAAACAAACAAGAGATCTAAAAGTTTTCTAGCAGTTTTGTCAGAGGGGGTTAAGAATGAAAAACTGGCGCCCTTTGGTGCAGTTCATAACCCCCTATCCTATGGACAGATCAAGTATACGCACTGAGGAAGGACCCCAGTGGGTAAGGGACAGAGAGGAGGGAAACGGGGGCACATTCACAAGATTTGATCATACAATGTGTATAACTATTCATAATAAAGGTCTTTACTTAAAAAAGAAAACTAAAGAACTGAAACAAAATCTGATAAATACTTGTAAACCGATTCTTTGAAATATGTAATATAGGAAAAAATTCCAAGTCTTTGAATTTTTCTTATTTTTCTTTCTTCCCTTTAAGATATGATCTAAAGGTAGGGCCATGATTTATTAAGTTATAAAGTAATATATAATCATCTAGTAAATATTGTTACTTATATTAATCATTAATAGAGTACTTATTAAAAGTAAAGTGACAAAAATGGGAGAAAAAAAAGAAAGAAAAACCTATTAACTTGAGGCAGGCTTCCTCAGTTATGAAAATAACTGTGCATTCGCCAGACTTTCCTGAGCCCTCAGCCATCAGAAGTCCTAAAGTCATGTTTGCTAGGGAAGTGAAAATGGTGAGACTTCAGGAGGAAAACAAACAAACCAACTAACTAACTAACTAACTAACTAACTAACTAACTAACTAACTAACTAACTTACCAGTACATAGACAAGCTGCTTGCATCAAGAATTTCATGGGATCAACCAGTTGGTAAATGCATGTGTAACCCAACATTCTCAGAAATCTTTTGTAATATAGAGAACTCACTTCCCCAGGGAGAAACTTCTTTTTCTTTGAAGTCCACTATCTGATTTCCAGTTAATAAAAAGTGGAGAAACATTTATCATTTACAGCTTACAATATTACTTGTTGTCTTGCCAATACATTCTACTTCTGTCTGTCAATGATCTATCCAGCATTAGTTTTATATCCTTCTAGCTCGTCAATTGATCTCCTAGAGATGATATTGACAAAGGCAAAACTCACCTTCCATGACTTACTCAGTATTTCCAAAAGAATATTTTTCTATTAATCAAAATTCATTTGGGCAAAAGCTAATTTCTCTCTGTTCACCCTCCTGTCAGGCTCATTTTCTTTATTTCTGACATAGCATCAACCTGAGCACATGTTGGGCCCCAAGTTCACACACTATGTATCCACCTTCTCATTTATTGATGCAAGGAGGCATTTGAGCCACTTTACATATTTATTTATGTCTCTGAACATTGGTAATTGGTCCTTAAAAATGAAGGCAGAATGTGCTTATTCATTTTTTGATACTTCTAAGAAGGAATTTAAAAATATTATATTGATTTGCTAGAAGAGAGAGATAGAAAGACAGAGAGAGAGAAAGGGAGAGAGAGAATGGGTATGTAAGGGCCTGTAACCACTGAAAATGAACTTCAGATGTGTGCTCCAATTGGTGCACCTGGCTTTACGTAGGTACTGGGGAATTGAACCTTGGTTGTTAGGCTTTGCAGACAACTGCCTTAGCTGCCAAGCCATCTCTCCAGCCCAAGGAATAATTTTTATAATGAGTTTTTCTTGCAAACACAACTAAATGAAGATGAAAGTTTGGGGCAATGGACAGAAAGAACATCATGTCTTAACCACTGGGCCATCTGTCCAGCCCTATCCATGGTTTTGAATCTTGTGCCAGGTGTTATCTTGAAGGTGATTATGTTCATATTAGCATGAAGCATTGAGGTTGTATAGAATTAGAAGAGAGATACGTGGGCATGTGAAAAGTAGAAACAAAAAAAAATTAATAGCTTGGAGACAAGTGCTAGCCCTCAGAGAAACAAAATCAGACTTTAGTGGATACTCTCTCAAGGGGAAATTTTGGAAAAATGTAAAACTAATTTGTTTATTCTGTAGGTGGGCCAGGTGTGCCTTTGTGCATGTGGGTGGTGCATGTATGAGTGATTGTGTTTCTGTGTGGGTAAAATAGGTAAGAGAAGATAAATTATATTATAGTTGACAACCTTTTAAACCTGAACTTTCTCTTCTTTTTCTTTTGATCCATATGACCTTGGGTTTAGTCAGGTTTCTGTAGTGAGTTAAACATTTCTCACCCCATAGTCATAGCAACAAACATCCTCAACATGGGAACGTATTTAAAAATTGGGGTTTGAAGATGGAATGAGTGCAGTCTCAGACTTCAATCCACCAGATCTGCGAGAGAACTGATATCCCTTGCTTTAAGTCCCCCAGTTTTGTGACACTTGGTGTCTTTAGATACCAGTATGAACCTCAGGGAATAATAAGTATCAATCAGTTCTTGAATTGTCAATCTGTTTTAGAGTTGTATTGAGGCTTTCTTAAGGTAAGTTTATGGAAATCCATATTAGTCATAATTACTGCATATTTGCCAAAAAAGAAAGAAAACTGGGGTTTTTGGGTATTCTTGCCTGAGGTTATAGTCATAGCAATTGGTAGAAGTGGAATTCTTAAAATAGCAGTTAGGCACTGTCTCAGTGATTCCTTGCGCTGACAAGAAACCCCTAGGAAACATATTTTAAGTTCCAAAAGTTCTTTGGAAAAATGTTCTTTCTTCAGTCTAGATTCAGTAATGGACCAAATGTTCCTAACCTGTAGTACATCTATCTTGTTCTTCTATTGCATTAGTAGATCTCCTGTGGGACTCAGAGCTTTATGGGATTTTTATATTCACCTTCATTCCTTTGTGTATATAATTTCTAAATTAGCTTATCCCAGGACACAAATTATGCAGGTAATTAAAATATACATACTGTCATAAACTTCAAGTTATGGGAACTATTGTATAAGATGTTGAAGCTTTTTCAATTACATTTTAAAAAATGGTAGCTGGGCATGGTGGTGTGTGCCTTTAAACCCATCACTTGGGAGGCAGAGGTAGGAGAAGCACTGTGAGTTCAAGGTTACACTGAGAATACATAGTGAATTCCAGGTCAGACTGGGCTAGAATGAGACCTTACCTCAAAAAAAAATAATAATGCTTTTGACAGGATGGAGATATGAACCTTGGTGTTTCTGCTCTTTAACAAAGATGATCATTTGAAGTGAACTTTTTGGTGGATGTTACTGCTGTTGTTGATGATGTCCTTATAATTATTGTTGTTATTATTTGCCTTCCTTCATCAACCATGACAACAGAGTGATAGGCCCTGTGTTATACAGGTCAGACGCAGGGAATGGCAGCTGCTGGGGGTCATGAATGCAAAGGCCACTTTGTTTCCGGAAGACAGCACTCCCAAGCACTCCTTCCCATGCTCTGGCTCTTGTATTCTTTCCCCCACTTCTTCTGCAATGTTCCCCGAGCCTTGGAGGGTGTTACAAAGATGTCTCATTCAGCGCTGAGCACTCATTGGTCACTTCTCAGCACTTTGAGGTGCCTTCAGATTCCCTTGTATTTAGTGCCACCTGAAAAGAGAAACTTTTCTAACCAAAAGTGAGGTCAGAACTATTTATGAGCAGAAATTTAAATATTTATTGAATAATTTAGAGGCATAATGTAACCATTTAGCCAACAACAACAGTAATGCTGTAATGCTTGTGACATTCCTAACCCAAACTATTACAAGATTTTTAATATTAAGCATGGATTCCCTCCTGTGGAGCAGGTCTCAAATCCAAGCAGAGAACAAGCAATTCCTCCCATAAAAGTATTCCTCTAGGGCATCAGTGGACATATCTTGCTGGCTGATCAGTTGTGTGGCTATCCAGATCCACCGCTAGTTAAGATGATTGATAACCTGTCTCCTCCAGTGGCCTGCAAAACACTTTCCACAACAATCATAGCTAGTTAGTAGGGTGAAGGCTTTTAACTCACTTCTAGCTTGACTTCTCAGTGTCCTGCAACCAAAGGATGCCATATCTTTAGAAATAGCATCTTATCATCTAGTTCTGGTGGGCATCCAAGAGCCTGTATTGTTTGGGAAGCCTCAGTAGGTTCCCTGTTCAACATGTGGTTGTGGGGTATCCCACACCAGCACTGGAATTCTGTAACAACCTTTAGCTTCTGGTGCAGAAGTATCTGCCCTAGAACATTTTTTCCATATTCATTGTCAATAATTAGATACATTGCAAGAGCAAGTCTTATGATGCTACCCTCATTTCCCTATCCCCAACCCACTGGAGTCCTTCCCCACTGGGTTTCATGGACAAGTCCATGGGGTAGAGGGTTATTGGTTGTAGGAGAGGTAGCCAGTTTTTCTTTCTTTTTTTTTTGTTGCTGCTGCAGGGGTGATGGCTCTGGATATTCTCCCCGACCATGGCTCTTGCAAACTTTCTGCCCCCTCTTCTACTCAGATCCCAGAGTTATGGTGGGTGAGTTTTAGGACTGCTTTACTGTTGAGGTCTTAAGAGTTTCTGGAATTCTGCTTTGGATTGTGTTGGGTATCCTTAGTGTCTGTCTCCATTATCCTTTCACAGGTTACCTGACTTGCTGTGCAGGTAGGTCTCTTGCTCATCTCAAGACCTACTAAAAGTTTCTGCTTGGGCTCTATGTCATAAGTTCAGGTTGGTTCATCTTCTGCCTGAGTGACCGGCAACATTTCAGGTCCTGTTGGTGGGGTTATGTTGTCGATGGTTCTCACTGCCTTCTGAAACATGTGAACAGAATCTCCAATGAAGAGTGAGATCAATGTAGGTTAAACAGCCTTTCTGTAGATGTCTAGTTAGTGAGGTTTTCACTTGGATCCCAGATTTCTGGTCCTCATAAGGGTTTACCATGGATTCCAGTACCAGTTAAGGGTTACCTGTCACTGAACAGATCTCTCAGCCAATTAGCAAGTTAATGATTACCCACCTAGGTTTAGCGCCACTATGGCATGGATGAGAACTTCTTGGCT
Organism: Zapus hudsonius; assembly: GCA_004024765.1. Taxonomy (NCBI): domain Eukaryota; kingdom Metazoa; phylum Chordata; class Mammalia; order Rodentia; family Dipodidae; genus Zapus; species Zapus hudsonius. Next base: position 37,907 of record PVHP010010178.1, on the reverse strand, counting down.
GACTGATCTCTACTATACAGCAGTGTCTTCAGCATTCTTACAGCATCATTCAGTGTTGTATATCAGTGACCTCTGCTTTCTATCTTTGGTCAATTTCCTCTGGCAGCTCATGTAATGCCTTCTAGCATTATACATGCTACCATCTAAGGGCTGGGTACCATTCTGGATTAAGCAGCGTCCCTTGGTGTTATATCATGACAATCTGTGGTATCTTCAGCAATAGGGTCTTACTTTTTGCCTGAGGTGGGTATTCAAGAGCTTTGACGTAAGCCTATCTTATTTTGGGGACCTCATGGGTCTCTTTGATCAACAGCTCAGTGTGGGAACTAACCAATGACTAGAACTGGGAGTTATAGGCCAGAGCAATTTGTTTTAGGGTTAAGCCACCTCCTACCCTATTCAGGGCTCCTCTTACTGACAATGCCCACTGCTTCCTCAAAAACTTACTGCATGAAAATAAGGATTTAATGGTATCATTTATTATTGGTTTAGATTAGTGTGTAAGTTCCCCCACCCTCCCCTTTCTCCCCTCCCAATTCCTTCCATTCCCTTTTTCAGTTTCACCTGACAGGTTTTCTTAATGATCAGGCTTAACCTGGTTAGGAACTGCATATGAGGGAGAATATGCAGCGTTTGCCTCTCTATTCTTGTGTGAGGTCACTAAGAATGGTCTGTTCCAAGTCCATCCACTTTTCTTTAAATTTCATTATGTCATTTTTTCTTTCAGCTGAGTAGAATTCCATAGTGTGTATGTACCACAACTTTGATATCCATTCATCCAGTGATGGGCATTTGGGTTGATTCCAATTTTAGCTATTATGAATTAAATGGCTATAAACATGGCTGAGCAAATGTCTCTGTGCTGAGGTGAGGGATATTGAGGGTAGATGTCCAGTAGAGGGATAGCTGAGTCGGTTGGTAGCTCGATATCAATTCTATTTATTAGTTCCATAGTGGTTGGATAAGTTTGCAATCCCACCAGTAGTGAATGAGGGTTCCTTTTTCTCCACATCCTCACCAGAATCAATTGCTGTTGGGTTTTTAATGATTGCCATTCTGACTGGAATAAGGTGGAATTTTATTGGAGTTTTGATTTGCATTTCCCTGATGATTAAGAAGAATGAACATTTTCTTACACGAGAATAAGCTATTTGTGTTTCCTCCTCTATGAATTCTCCATTGAGTTCAGTGTCCCATTTTATGAGAGAGCTGTTTATTTTTAAGAAAGAAACATTACCAGCATTGTATAAGAACCTTAAAAATATCGTTGGCAGCCATAATTGCATGCACCAAAGGTAGAAAGACTCTTATTTCTAGGTTATTCATATCATGCTTTCAGACTCATGAATATGATCTGTAATCTGATCATGTAACATTTTATTCTTGCCAATTTCTGTTATTTTAGATGCCCCCCAAATTTCATTTTGCATTGTCACATCTTTCTTTCATCGATTTCATCTATGGAACTTAAGATTTCCAAATTGTCCAGTAAAATAGAGTTTCATTTTTTGCCCTCACTCTGAGAATTATGATAACAAAGGCCTTGATTTTGGATAAAGCCAACAATTATTCATTGAGTGATTGGGCAGACAGCATTGTAGACAGAGAAAACAAAATGTTGAATTGACAGTTAAAACTGAGAAGATGCTAATTAATACTTAAACATGAGAGAAATGAGGACACTGCTCAACTGAAATAGTTACAGTGCTTACTGTGCAATTGTTAGTACCTGAGTTTGGATACCCATTCCCTTGTAAAGCAGAATGCTTTTACAGCGGTCTCTAATCCAAATACACCTAGTGTGAAAAGAAATACAGAGGCAGGAGAATTTCCCAGAAGACCACAGGCCAGCTAACCTGACCAATCCAGTAGTGAACCAGAGGACCTGCCCCAAACAAAAAAGGCAGGGACACACCTCACACTATGCTCTGACTTCTACACATGGGACAGTAAACATAAATGCCTGCACTGCCACACGAACACACACACACACACACACACACGTGCAAACAAGAGATAGTTTTATCTACTATGAATACAACCTAGGATATAAGCTAAGCAGGAAAACATAATTGTTATAGGTTATATGTTATAGATGTTATTAATGATTTCAGATACAAATTGCCATGATGATGGCTTTATGTTTTAGCACAAAAGTTTAGCACAAAAAAGAGAAAGAGGAAATATTCATGACTTTCTAATAGTCATAAAAATGAGTCAAAAGAAGTAGGTGAAATAAGCAGTCAAAATTTAAATTTTTATGTACTATTTCCACAATTTTATAATTTCCAATAAATTAATATAGATTCTTAATGAGATTTATAATTTTTGAACAGCCAGAACTGAGATTCCACAGACATTGACATGATCTTCCTGTTCTCTGCGATTGGTTTCTGTATATATAGCATCATGCCTAGTTGCTGCTTTCCTTTGAGATAGAGTCATTGCTTAATTCATATCCCCTAACACTGAAAATGGTAAAAAGAATAAAATGCATGAGATGTGAATACAACTGTGCTTTGAGTAATGGAGAAAGTCCATATATATGACATTCGTTACAAGGACTGTTTAAAGATACAAAGCAAAAATGATTAGGACTTACAAAACCATCAAATTTGGGTACTGATGTATAATCGAATCACTTGAGATATTCTTTTTGATGATAACTAAGCAAATAATATTTTGTAAGTTTGTAAATCTAAAGAAAAAATAAACATGTAGAAACTGCGAGCAACTTCCAAGAATTTCTGTGTGTCATAAGAGATCCATCGTTGTCCATCACTGAGGATTGGGCTTTTTCTTAAAGCTGTCCTACAAAGCAGTTTCACCATATCACCTGAAAACATTTTCCTTCCAAGTCATCCACATTTAGGTAAAAAAATGGTAGCTTCTATTTATTCTTTGATTTACTTTATGCACAATTGATACTGTGATTAGGATATTTTTTTAAAAAAATGTCAATTAGTTTCTTCAAATCCTGGGACTTTTTTCCTAGGTTCTGATGAATTTTATACACTTGCCAATTAAATATTACAATAAAATTTGGATAACAGAAACAGAGTTGCTTTATAATCTTGTCTTTAATATTTAAAATTGTAAGATGGACTATATTCAAGGTAAGATTTTACTTTGGAGATACACAAAATGTCTGAAAAAAATCTATGGACTTTGCATCATGGGTCCCACTGGGATTATGAGTTTATCTGCTTGTCATCATTGAATGGGAAAAAAGGGACCCTTCTAGGACTCTGGAGAGGATTGAGGGAGATAAATGGGTGGTATCATGTAGTCTGGATGCTATAGTAGACTCTCATAAAGGTTAAAAAAATACTCTTTCTCTCTTACCCCAATTAGTGCATATTTTCTGTTCAAAAATCAAAATTTTCTTCAATTTTAAAACCAGCAGAAGAAAATTATTTTTATTCTTATTAAAAGAAATATAATAGAAAATAACTCATTTTACATAATGCATCCAAGCAAAATTCTGTACCTATAATTTACATCAGCACGTAGATGTAAAGGATACATAAAATGACAGATTCAGTTACTTGCATCATTACCTGGAATAGTCAAATAGTCTAAAATGAACATGCTTTTCAGATTAACATGCTGCCAACAGATTATTCAAGTGATTAAAGTCATTCGTCAATTAACAAAATAAAAAAAACCATCAAGGAATAATCATTATAATTTTAATAATAGCTGGTATTCTAATTTTTATTCCAAAAAGGCAGACTAAATGCCTGTTGACATCGATGCTTATTCCCACCTCCAATTTATCAATGGTTCTGATAGCATTTTAATCCAGTTAATGTAACTTAGGTCCCTAGCAAATGACACTTAGGCAATATTCTATCACTTAAATTGCCTAAATGCCCTTTCCTAGGACCCTAAGTGCCCAGTACGTGATCTTAACATAACTAGATGTTTTCCATCTTTTAATTACTCTGACTAATTTTTTACAGCTCAGTTACCAACCCTTGAAAATAATGAATATGGTGACACATTCTTAATTATAATGGTGCAAATAGCACTGCTTTAATTTCAGGCTTACATTGAAAAGGAATTTCTCTGGAATTGAAGCTCTTCTGATTGCTTTCCACATCACGTTTTAAACAAACACTGTGGTGCTTTAGCCATGACTTGGTTGCCTAGGATACACAGTTAATGTAACCCTAAGATTCTGCTACCAGTTAAGCTTTGAGGCCATGTCTGTAAGTGCTACACACAGTAGCGTTTAATAAATTGAAGAAATTTAAGATACAGTTTTTTTTTTGAGGGGGTCCTGAAATTTGAATTGATGAAATAATTAGCTATATATTTGAATATGCATATTGAAGCATGTTTTATTTCCATTTTAGGTTAGGCTGGTCTTCTATATAAAAAGACTTAGAAAGTTATTGTCTTAAAATAAATGGAAAATTGATTCAGTGACCTAATTCTGAAGACGCATTCTCAAAAATATAATATTTGTTGTTGAAGCATTGGAAAATAACTAGGTAAATGACAGTGAGTCAATTTCATAAGCTTTTTTTCACCTGATAGTGAGAAATATCTGTAAAGCTGATGTTTCTATTTAGTCTGTGTGGGAAAACACATCATGCCTTATTTTTATTAAGACATTGAAAGTTTCACTTAATATTGTAGAAACATAATGAAATGAGCTGGGATGTCTGCAGCAGTAATTAAGGATAGCATTGATGCTAAAACACAGAAAATGCACAAATTTAAACATTTTGCATCTCTGTTATTAACTTTCACACATTCCCAAGGTATCTTTCAATTCCCATGATATGATGTCAGGGTTTTACCATAGTGGGCTTTGGTTTAGGTCTGGAGACGGAATACAAAGGTAGCTAAATATTTTAGCAGAGCTTGTAGCTCTCTGGTGTTCAATCAGTTCTCTTGTCTCAGTGCCCTCCAGCAAGGAAAAATGCATGCACAGTCCTCTCGGCTGATGTGAATGTAAATAAAAATTGGAATCGGATGGTGAATGGGAAGATCCAGGTTGTACCAGCAGGTGGCGCTTGAGTTTTAAGTGCATTTAGAATGGAGCTTGGCTTCATTTTTAATTTTACAGAACCTTCAGGAAGGGTTGCTTTTGTTTCTTTCTTCTGCAGAACGGAAGATATATGTTAGCTGCTTTGTCTCTGTCCGTCATTCCTCTCTTCTCTAATCACCCTTCACTGTTCTTTGGCTGTAGTGACAGGCAGTAGGCTGCAATCTTGTCTTCAAAGCATAGCACCTGGATGGTAGGAGTGGGAACAGGTTATTTCTATAGTTCCAGGCATGATTACTCATCTGGGAGAAATTCAAGCAGGTTCTAAACTTCACCTTGGAATCTTGCGCAGGTTTATGACATCCAAGTTCCCTCTTGCCTGGATCTCCCTTTCCCAGGGCTCCTTAGTAAACAGATCTCTTCAAAGTGATTTAGCTTTCCTAAGTGCTCAAAATACAAAAGAACCCATGCTTTGTGTCCACTGGCATTTGTCCAGCAGGAACAATGGCATGTTGGCACTAAATTACCTAGAATAGAAGTTGCCCAAATTAAATAAGAAAATAAAAGCAGGGTTTCTGATAAATGACACATTTTCTGTTTAGATGCACTAGGTTTAGTGAATGAGGTTTATTCTAAGCAGCAGAAAATGCTAATCTTTCAGTCATCTGGTGTTTCTTTCCACGAATGCATCAGATATATTTTACTATTATAATCACTAAATTGTAAATCTAAAAAAGCCCTGTATGCCTACTGTGCTGACAGAAATAACCAGAAAGTGGCTTATAGTAATGATATCTCTCCACTTTAGAAAACTCCTTTATTGAGAGTTTATTAAATAACACTTGACTTTACAATATTAATAACTATAGAATTATGATCATATGAAAGAACTACATTGTAATTTATTGAACAGTAAGATTTCTGACATTTCAGTTATGATGCTAACTATTTTACCTTAAGTAATAAGTGGGCTGTGGTCCAAGTACATTGTGAATTATACCAGATAATCAAGTTAAGTGGATAGTTAATTCACCTTAATAAGCATTCAGAGGAAATCAGATTTTTCTCCTAAACAAAAGGCTTCTTTCTTCTCTTTGTTTCCCCCTCAGCATGATTTCCATGCCAGAGTTAGTATCTTCAGCCCATGATTGGAATGGCTTCTTGCTGAACACTGATTCAAACTGATCAGTTCAATGGGTACCAGCCATGGTAAAGGGGTGAGAACAAAGGACCTTTTATGTAATTATGGACTAGTCTCCTCTGTTTGACTAACACAATAGTAAGTCCTTGTCTACAAAGATGTTTTTTCCCTCTGAGTATTAAACTTCGATGCAGTAATTGTCAGGCTATGCAAATAGGTCAGGAGGTTCAGTTGCCCAGTGAGTTCTGTCATATGAAAGAAGGCTTGCCACCAACATGGTTGTCCAGATGGTCAGTTCTTGCTATTGTGTGAAGACAAAACGTGAAGATATTTCCCGTAAACTGAAACTGGTTTTGAAAAGTCACCACCACCACAACAAAATGAACTCATGACACCAAAACCTAACAATCTGAAATTCACTCCTCAATATTTTGTGGTTATTTCCATGACATGTTTCCATGTTGTTTTCCATGGAATACATGGAAACTTATTTCCATGGCCTTTCTTCCTAGGGGGTTTTGCATTTCAGAACTGGTGAAACAAATTCTCTTTTCCAGGCACAACTCTAGCCACTTAAATTCATTGTAGAACTATAGAAGAATAATACCACCAGGAGGATTCCATCTTAGAGCTCAGAGTACTGCAATTCAAAGTGGAAAGATTAAAGACCAGTTTTGCCCATTCTAAGAAAGACTAGAGTTTCTTACCAGTTCATGAAATACAGCAAAGCTTTCCTTCCTGTGCTTCATAGATGGCTTGTTCTCTGCTGGCTGATTCCTTGTACAGCGGGCCAGCTCTTGTCTCTCAAATCTGCATAGAGATAAGTTCTTGGGAGGAGAGGAGTCCCTTTGGGGATGGAATTTTCTTTTGCTATTTTTGTTATTCCTTCCTTTTTCACAGGAGGCTGTATAATAACTTTCTGCTCAAGGGTCTTGAAATAACATTAACGATTGACAATGCAGTTGGGCTTGTCACTCTCAGGGCCAAAGTTGACTCGTCTTGCACAGGGGAATGGTGACATACACATGATTTTTTAAAAATACCTTTTGCATATAAATATTATCTTTGCAATTACAGGTGGCATTTGGAAATGCTTTACTGTGTCGTGAGTCATTCAAACATGCTATAAGAATATATTTTTATCTTTGCATCCACAAACTCTCCTTTAGGGTGAATTTGGGTCTAAGAGTAGTTCTAGAAACTTCTTTCTGTGGCAGACACTGAGCAGATGAAAACATAGAAAAGTTTGGTGACTTTATGTTGAGGCACAGAATGAATGAATTGATGCCCTAGGTTAGATATAATACAGAAGAATTGAGTGCAGAGAGTAAAAATGGATTTACCTTGATCCATTTGAGACTTTGTATGGGCTACTTAATGTAATATAGAGAAGCAAGAATGCTTTCTACCCTCAATTCTTTTTTGCCTCCCTTCTTTCCCTCACCTCTTCTATTCAGTTGAAATTACACATTGATTTCTATGCTTGAAGAAGGAAAATTTTCCATAATCCTTGACTCCCTCATCAGTCCTATGAACATGGTTGGTCACTTAGCATGGAGTGGCACATGGATTTTTAATGTAGTTTTTGTGCAGTACTGTTAGCAGTATAAAGTATAGGGTCATGATTTAGAGAAAGATATGAAAATACTTCCTTTGTAACTTTTCATGGAGTCTTTCTTTCCCTTTTTAAAAGTGAGGTATAGAGACTTGAGTAAAGTATTAAGAAAAGCCACTGTGGTTACAATGCTTAACAAGTTGAATTTTTTTGTTGAAAATTCAAGGTACTGGGCTGAAGAGATGGCTTAGCAGTTAAGACATTTGCCTGCAATGGCAAAGCACCTGAGTTCAATTCTCCAGTGCCCATGTAAGCCAGATACACAAGAGGGTGCTTGTGTCTGGAGGCCCTGGCATGCCCATTCTATTCTCTTTCTTTCTCTCTCTCCCATAAATGAATAAATAAATAAAAATCTTTAAAAAAAAGAAAATTCAAGGTACTACAAAATATATAATGATAGTTCTAAAGTCATTGTATTATATTAAATATTTAAACCTTAAATGTGATTCATTTACAACTTAATTGTGAGTAGAAAATAGAAACATACTTTTTAAGAAAAACTCTTCTAGGTGCTTAACCTTTACTGTCCCAGAATCAGCTTTGCTTATTAACCAAACTCTAAACATTTATCAAATACTTCTGTTTAATAATGCACAATAGAGGGCAGGAAGATAATTTTAATTTTATGTACTCTAAAATGGATCTTAATTCTTACATGGAATCTTTCCAGTTGTAGTGATATTACTAAACAAAATCCATTTGAATTAATCAATCATATGAATAATGATAAATACCAAAATCTGCTTGTAGTTGGCTAGGAATATAAATTAAATTACCTGGAGAAATACTGTAGATCTGTGTCCACTGAGTTTCCACACTTGAAACAAGATAATTTTCCATATGATAATATAACTGCTTACTGGAACACCCTCACATTTAAAAAACAAGAACAACTACATTGAAATATATTTCCCCTAGAGATTTTTGTAAAACATACTCTTTTATCACATTCATCAAGCTGGGTAATGATCACACAATTAACTTTCAAACATTTCATTACTACCCCCCCCCAGAAAACATGTCAACTATCAGTTACTACTCATTTTCTGTCAAAACCTCCACCCCCAACCCATAAAAGCACATACTCTAGAAAGCTAATATAAACAGTGCTTTTATAGATCTGGAAATTCTGGGTACCTCTTATAAATAGAATCATATAATGCATAACATTATTTTTTATTTTTTAATGAGCAGAAACTCTGTGTGTACAAGTCATATGTTGATACCACCATTTCCCTCCTCCGTGCTCCCATTCCATTTCATAATAATTGTAACTTAAGTCTATTGGGTAATTTTGTGCATATATGGGGATGTCTTCCAAATGTTCTGCTTTATCTAGTTGATCCAGTCCCATTTATTGAAAGATTACATTTTTCCCATTCATTCTCTTTAAATTTCTGTCAAAAATAAATCACCATGGTTCTGGGGAGAGATGGTTCAGTAGTTAAGGTGCCTGCGAACAACTCAGGTTCGATTCTGCAGTAACCAAATAAATGCAGATGCATAAAGTGGCAAATGTATCTGGAATTTGTCGCAGTGATTACAGGTTGTGGCACACCCATTCTCTCTCTCTCTCTCTCTCTCTCTCTCTCTCTCTCTCTCTGGCTCGCTCGCTCGCTGTTTGTCTCTTTCTCTGTTCTTTCTCTTCTTTCTCCCTCTGCTTACAAATTAATAAAACATGCAATGCAATAACTTTAAAAAATGAGTCACTGACCTATGTGCCTGTTCTTATTCATCTACAATTTTTTTTAATTCTCCCATGTCCGCTGATTAGCTACATGACTCTAGGGTCAGACAGCTGGAACTTTGTGTTAATCTGAAGATCAGTTTAGAGATGACTGCTATCTTAACAATGCTATGTACTCTGATCCAGGGACATGGTTTTGTCACTTACTATCTTTCAATACTACTATATAATTTCAGAGTATAGGTTATGGTCTTTTATTATTAAATTTATTCTAAGATATGTTAATATTTTAAGCTCTGTTAATTGCAAATTCAATTTCTGAATATACATTATGAACTTATGGAATTAAAATTCAGTTTTCTTTTTTTTTAAATTCAGTTTTCTATATTGATTGTGTACCCTATGAAGTCACTGAACTCATTCATTAGTTTGTAATATTTTTGAGTGAATTCCTTAAAATTTTCTAAAATAAAATCATCTGCAAGTAGACATAATTTTATTTTCTTTTCCTTTCCAATACAGGGCCTTTGACTTCCTTCTCCCTCCTGATTGCCTTGGCATTCCCTCCAGCGCAGTATTGAATAGAAGTGGGAGGGCAGACACTCTTATGTTCTCCTGTGCTTATGGGAAAAGCATTCATTTTCACTCCTAAAATTATGCTGACTAAGTCTAGATTTATTACTTGCACCTCTATCAGGATGAAGAAGTTCCCTTTCTTTTAGATTACTGAGTATATTTTACCATAAAGTATTTTGGGCTTTTTAAAATATTTTGTGTATTTACTAAAATATTCATACGTGCTGGTGTGTATCTTTATTCTCTCTCTCTCTATCATCTATCTATCTATCTATCTATCTATCTATCTATCTATCTATCTATCTAGCTAGCTAGCTAGCTAGCTAGAATTGGCTGTAAAACAAATTTGAATTCTTGGATTCTAGGGATAAATCCTGTTTGATCATGGAAGAGAATCTAGAGCAAAGTAGTTCACATTTTGTTTAAGACTTTACTCACTTTTATAATGCAAAGTTTTATATTTGTAAAAACCAGACTTTGTACCTCCAATATTATCTCCTTGGTGGCGGTGGGGGAGTCATGCACTTCAGTAATGTAGCCACTAGTTAGTTGTTATCCTCCAGTAAATAACATTCCACCTGTGCTCATGTAAGCATCCCTAATTTAACTCAGTGACACACACACACACACACACACACACACATACACACAGAGGGCATGAAATTAAAGATGAGAATAGAGGGTAAGAACAGGGGGTTTGATAGGAGGGAGCTAAGAGAGAGTAATAAAGGGTAAATATGATCAAAATCCATTATATATATTATGAAAATATCAAAAGAAAAAAGAAAAAATATTAAAGACAGACTATGCATCTACCTTTACCTTAGATTTATTAAAATATCTCGTATTAGCAACCAACATGAGGAGATGCACATATGAAATACTGTTTTTAAGTATACCTATATATTAGTGACTTAGGTAAAACAAAATATGAAAATAATGCCAATTATGAGCACCAGAATAAAATACTTTATAGTCTGGGTCTACACAGTCCAGAATACATCCCTGGTTTCAGTGAAGGTTAGAAGAGACATAGATGTAGCCATAGGTACAAAAATATACATTTCTGTTTCTGTCCACAAAAATCACAATGCAATTTTTAAGGAAGGCCATTTTCTCGGTCTTACAAGAAAATTAAACATGATTACAACAAACTTCTACCTTGAGCAAAATATTCTTCTATAATAAAAGTTCAGAGACTCATCTTTCATGATATAACTTGTATGAAAGTTGTACAAAATGGAACCCCTTAGAGGTTCAAAAGAGGAGCTCTTTTATTCATGGACGAAGAAAACACAAATACTTTTGGAGGAAGATGTTCAAGTTGTACACATGGACCTTGAAGTTGGATGGGAATTTATCAGGCTGTGTTGTAAAGGAGAAACATTGGTTCACGTATTCAAGATGGACAAACTTATCAGAAGCTCACAAAGTTGGAGAGCATGACTTGTACTTATGATCATGTGGAGTCCAGCTTGGTAGGATGGGAGATGACACAAGATGCTGAGCATTCCTCTGGAAGGGAAGTGACCTTCCAGGAGAGAGACAGAAAGCCCCATGAGAGAGATTCAGCCTTAACTTGGCAGGCAGTGTGAAAGCTCTCCTCTACTTTAAGTGCAAGTGTTCTATAATACTTTCTGTAGTGCCTCTGCAATATGTATGGATGTGCAAAGATTTTTAACACCTTCTGAAAGGGTGCCTGCTACAGGTTGAAACTGTGACAACCAGCCTAGTAGGTCTTTTTCTAGAGAACAAAAGGAAACACCGCTTATCTTGTCAAATGAAAGGGTTTGCTTATATTAAATCAGGATTCAAAAGTACACTAAGCCATAGGGAGACGCAGTTGTGAAGAAAAACAGCACTGGAATCCTACTAGAAAAGGGATTTTTGATGGAAAAAATCTCAAAGAAAGGTTTCTGGGCAATCAATAATTAGATGCCACATCATGGCAAGAGCAGAGGGGAAAAATTAGACTACTTGGAAAATTGCAAAATATGATGATTTGGTCAACATATCTTATGCATTATTAAATACAATGGCTCTTTTTCTAGTAGCTTAGATTTCTCGTCAACCAATCCCAGTAAATAAACTAGATATTAACCAAACAAAAACAGTAGCTGTGCTTCAGCTTTGTTTGACCTGATCATGTTTGTGGAGATCATTGAACTCTGTGGAAGTCTTTCACTCCTGCCTGAAGATACTGTCAACTGGTGCATCAGTAATGTGTTCACTGGAAGACATGTGAAAATCTAATGAGGATGAAATAATTGTAACTCCTTTGGAACTTTCTCTCATCTAGTTTGTTTATTTAAATGAGGGCAATCTGAAAAAGGCAGTAATAACAATAGTTTATATCTTAAAATATACCATTGTAATAAATACTTATGCTATGAAAATAAGTACATTATCAGGCACTTCTTGCCCCTGCAGGCTATGGTAGGAGCTAAGCTATAGACATTGCTGGACATTTCCTGAACTAGATCTCCGGAGGCAGCTAAATGATTGTTTCTGGATCAGAGTAGTCATACTTGGAGGGACCTGAAAAATTATGACTTGGGTATCCTTTAACACTAGAGTCTCACTTTTCGTTTTTAATGAACAATTAAATGACAGTCTGCCTTTTGCATATGCCACATTAGAGATTAGGTTGTACACAATAACCAAAGTTTTCTTGTAAAAGTCAGGATGTGATAACATAAAACTTGCATCCTGGCCAAGATTTTCTCTGTTCCTCTTCCACCTAGTTTTGCTAAAGAAAGATTGCTTAGAATGAGAAGAAAGTGAATTACAGACAAAAAAAAAATAATGTCAAGGATAGAACTAAAAAATAAAACCAGTGAAGCTTAAGAAATTGAAATATGAAAATCAATTGTTATGGTGACAAGCAATGACACTTAAAATGAAAATGTGCCTGCTTTGCTCCTACCACAGGTTATAGGTGAGGAAGCACCTATTTGATTCATTCTTGGATAGTGACAGATCTTAGACTGGAAGGATAAAAAGGAAGGAATTCATTTCACTTCCAAACCAGAAAATCTGTACCTAAAGTGGAGAAGCTAAGGCCTAAATACCAACATTGACAAAGAAGTCAAAGAAGTTCGATAAGAGGAAAAGTCAAGAAAGAGTAAAATTCTTTTCTATCATAAATTTGACTCACACACTATTAGTTCTGATATCTTCTATCAAAAAAGACATATTTCCATAATTTTTCACAGCCACCTGATAGTCTGTTCTGTTAGGAGAGCAGCAAAGCATTGATTGATCTGTTGATAAACTCAGATTCCTTATGATCTTACAACTTTTACCCAACACCCCACTTTCTGAATATTGCTGTACTGTTGGCTAAACTCCAACACAGGAGCTTTTGAAGGGCATCTCTGAGCCAACTCAACACCTGCTAAGGTAATGCAATCTAAGCAGGTGTCTGTCCCTCTATGCATACTCAACTGATGGAAGCTGGTGCTCTGTCCTCTATGTCCCCTGATGAGCAAGCAGGACCTGTCTCATTTCAGATTTTACATCAGCCAAGTCCCAGAGATGGTCAGCGTTCTGCAGTATGCTTCCTTCCTTTCAAACCCCATTTTGTTTCATTCTTCCCTCCCCCTTTCTCACAGCCCTTTCTAATTCCTGCTCTTCAAGGAGAGCTTGATTCAATCTTAGGAATGTACAGAATATCAGTCTTCCTTCTATGATGGGATGACAGTGTTATTTTGAAACTAAAGATGCTTGCAGCCATCAAGAACATTGGGAAGGAAGAGAGGGTGTGGGCTTAGGAGATCTTAGGTTCTCATTCAACCTGTACTTGGTAATAAATGTTTCCTGTTTATCTCAACTGACTTAATGCAATCATAGCCCTTTTTAAATAAAATGAATACTGGGAGAAATATTTTTGATGCTCCTGCTACATACCATATGTTTTATATGCAATTTCTTATTAAATATTTATGATAATTTTCTTAGTTACTATATTCCCATTTTATAGACAAAGTGTTTTTGAGATATTAAGCTATTTTGTTAAAACTAGACATACTATGGACTTATTTGTAATTTCCTTTTGCACACATAACTGGCAACCTGAAAAAATTAAATTTTCACCTTTTATTTGATACTACTACAAAGAATTCCAAAAGTTCAGGAATGCATTTCATCATCTACTCTGATTTACATTAGGCTCTCTTGTAAGACAGAAGAAGTCTTGCTGCCATCAAAGTGACTCTAGTTTTACTTAATTTACTGGTGTTTTTAGACATCTAAATAATTTTTAAAAGAAAAGCAGAAAATAAATTTTATGTTAATTTGAACAAATCATATCTCTTTTCTTAGAGACACTATTTCAAAGATGCCTATCTGATTATTATAATAAATTTGTACTTAAATACATTGACTCCTAAACTTTGATTAGTTTTAAGAGCAACTGCTTTGCTACACTGCCTATGGGAGGTGATATATCAGTTTTTGCACAATGCTCTGAATACCACTTAGTAAAATAACTACTGAGAAGTATTCCTAGATGGACACTGTGAGCTTGTGAGCCCCGCAGCCTCCCAACACACTCATATTTCACTTATAGATACAAGAGTTGAATTCTGTATTATAAACATTATTCATTTCTATCACCAATAATTGATAATGGCTTTACTATTTAAAACCTGGCCAATGTCTAACCAGTCTTGTCTTATACAGACTCATTGAACCTTGTCCTGGGTGGAATAAACGATGTTATCAGTGGGCATAATTTCATAGTGACGAAGTACTCACCAGTTCAGAGGACAGACACACCATTGACTCTAATATTTCCTTTTCTTCACAGCTGCTCTTTTTTATGATTCACAGGACTCCAGTGTCTTGTCAGTAGTATCAAATATATTGTAGTCTTTATCACATCTTTCCTCCTCCACAGACAATTTGATAAGAAAAAAAGGTCCCCTCCTTTTTTTTAAAATAATGTACTCATCTTTTCTTTTTTAATGTTGGGATTTGCTTTAGCAACCCTCTATTTTTCTAAATCTAAAGGAGGAATGCGTGTGTTTGTTTTCTTATTGTTTTTATTTCTTTCTGGGCTGTAGGAATACAGGAGTAACACTGGCAATCTGTGTGTCTCTCACTAGGCAGCAAAACTGAGGGAGAAGAAGCTGGTACTTGGGATCAAGGGTTCTCTGGGTCTCCCTGAGGTTCATTCCAGCTCACACACCTATTTTAGCAGTCTTCAGAACCCAGTGATCACAGAAAAACACTCCATCTTCATTTATCATAGGGTTAATGTTTCATGTGGTAAAACCTGTCAATTGAGGGAGTTGTCAGCTGTCATACGTGAAGGCACATCTCTATATTTTAATTTAAAAATGAATTAGGAATTCAGGCAAGTGTCTGTTCTGTAGAAAGACAGAATGATATAATACAGGGTGGTGGAAAATACATTGATTTAGGGTTAGGTTGATCAATGTTGATACCTGAGCATCACCCCTGATAGTTAAGGAGCCAAAGGCTTTAACTTCGTTCTTTGAACTCAACAAAATGAAGAAAATGGGAATCGCCATGGGTTGTCACGAGAAGTTTGCTGCAATGAATGCTACATTTGCCATGCATGGTTCTTTCCCTCTTTCAATTATTTCCTCTCTTTCTTTTCCTCCTTCTTTTCCTCCCTTTCCTTTGCTTCTGTTGTAGTCAGCTTTCTCATTGCTGCAACAAAGTACCTAACCCCCCCAAAAAAAAACAAAACAAAAAAAACCTAGTTTTTGGAGGAATGGGTTTATTTTAACTTACAGACTAGAGGGGAAGCTCCATCATGGCAGGGAAATGAAGGTATGAGCAGAGGGTGGACATCACCTCTGTCACAGCACTGCAAACAGCAGCAGGAAAGTGTGCCGAAACCTGGGAGGGGAAGCTGGCTACAACCCCCTATAACTCCCCTAGCCTGCCCCCAACAACATACCTCCAACAAAGTTCCAGTTCAAAAACTTCATCAGCTAGGGATCAAGTATCAAGAACACATTAAATTTATGGGGGACATTTGAATCAAAACAACACATCTTAATTCTTTTCAGTCTTCCTCTCTCCTTTCTTTTCTTTCTATTTTCCTTTCTTCCCTACTTCACTTCCTGTTCCCTTCCTTCCTTCATTTCTTCCCTCCATTCAACCTTTCTCCCCTCCTTCCCTTTCCTACCTTGCCTCCTTCTTTTCTTCTTTTCCCATTAGAAGGGCATTTACTAATCCCAAACCACTCTGCTGAGGTTTAGGAAGACAATAATCACAACCAAATTTGCCACCTGCTCACCAGGAGCACATCACCTGGTACAAGTGATAAAATGAAGCAACAATCACACAAATAGAGACTCACTTCCCCTGGAATTGATATACCAAAGGGAGGGGCAGATGCGAGAAGATATTAGGAGCATATGAGCCTTCTCAAAAAAAAAGTTTGGAAAGTCTTCCCTGAATAGGTGGCAAATGAGTTGAGATCTGAGAGATGGGCAGGAAATAACAGGCAAAATTGAGAAGGAATGGCTATTTTTTATCAAGATCACTGTTGCTATTAGTACACATGCAAAACAGAGTTGTTTGAGCTATAGACATCAGAACAAGTTTCTTGTTCAGAGGAGAAACCTAGCATCATTTTTGAAAGTCTTGGGTCTTGCTAAGCATGGCATTTTGGATGTTGCCTAGGTACCTATATATATATATATTATGATCCATGCATTGGGAGTATACTGAAGAGGCCATTATTCATCTCTTGGCTGCCTCATTGCTCTGTTGGGATGAGTCTGATATATCTCCATCCACTACTAATGTACCAATTAAAATCTCTCTCTCCTTCAGCAGACTCACATCAATCACTCTCTGCCCACTCCGCCAACTCCAGATGTTCTCGGAATAGCTAACAGGCCACCTGTCTTTTTCTGTGCTAAATTGCAACTAGGAGTAATAGCTGAATCCATAGCACACACACTTAATGACTTGCTCCTAACCCACGGAACATAGGCCTCACATATGAGACAGACTATGGCAAGCAGGCCCAGTGGTCACTGTTATCTTCCTATACTGTGAAATGTGCATGGAACTCAGTGAGTTGACAATCAGCATGTCTTAGGTTTTCTGTGTTCAGAAATACTTGTGACGAAAGTCTTCATTACAGCTTAAATGAAGAGAAAAGGATGTTAGGAGCAGATGTCAGCTTTCCGAGTCCATCAAAAGAACATTTTTAGTTCCATTTCTTATCTACACATACTTGCCCAAATTTGCTGCCAAACATAATCTTTAAAGTGGCAGATCCTTGGAGATTCTATAGAATGAATGCTTAAATGGATTAGAAAAATGTGCTAACTAAATTAAGTGCATTAATTAATTAGATAATTTGAACATATCTAACTCTGTAGCTTATTTTATAAATTACTACTGATACATATGTCTTTGCTTATTTTTAAAGACATAGGCTCAAAAAACCCCCACAAAAAACCTAAATTGAAGCAATGATAAGAATAGGGAAGAAATTAATATGTATTATTTGAGGACTGAATGAAATGGCAATGACCACTGAGTCCAGACATGTAGGTGAGCTGATGTGATGTGCACTATTCATACTACCAGAATTTAGGAGAATGTTTAGGCTAACTGTCTGGCTGCTTGGATGCCCTGGGCATGGCTGTTGATGGTGCAGTTGGCTCAATCTAGAGAAAAGCTATTCCAGGCAGAAGGGACTAGTTTACTATTTGCTTATTGACCTTTGACAGAGGATAACTTCAATTTATTATTTTTTTCAGTATATATGACCTTTTAAAAATATTAAATTGTTGCTGTCTGTGTTCTTGCAGAACTGCAGGCATACATGTGTTATGGTGTGTGGGGGGGAATCGGAGGATAAATTTGAGCATCATTCTTGGCCCTTCCATCTTGCTTGAGGCAAAGATTTTGTTCACTCACCACTCTGGTTGCCAAGCTAGCTGGCTTGTGAGCTTTCAGGAGAGTGTCTTGTTTCCTCTTCCTTCTCACCATGGATGCATTAAGATGGCTTTCACATGGGTTCAGGGAATATGACTCAAGTACTCATGCTTCCATGACAAGCACTTTATCCACTAAGCCAGCTTCCCAGCCCTCATTCACGCATAATTCTAAGCAACTAAAATTTATTCTGTATTTACTTCATAGGCAGAAAATCTAAGATTCAAGATACTTTCATCACTCATCCAAGGGTATACAAATAATTTGCAACCAGGGACCTGAATGTAATCAATACTAGCCAGGTATTCAGTGACTGTTTCTATAAATATGGCATTATACTATACAGTGGATTCTGAAGAGGATTACAAGAGCGTTTCTGCTTCAGTATTGTTGCTTTTATATGGAAATAAATATCCACCAGAAAGAAGGGAAGGCTTATATTCCTCTGTTAAAAAATTAACTCAGTTTAGGGCTGGAGAGATGGCTCAGCGGTTAAGGCTCTTGCCTCCGGTGACTAAGGCCGCAGGTTCAATTCCCCAGGACCCACATAAGGCAGACCCACAAGGTGGTGGCCTTGGTGGGCTCTCTCTCTCTCTCTCTCTCTCTCTCTCTCTCTCTCTCTCTCTCTCTTTATCTCTCTGCTTGAAAGTTAATAAAATATTTTTAAAAAATTTACTCAGTTTATAAGGATCTCCATGAAAAGATTTCTTTTTTCCTGAGTTAGTCTTATGCAGGGTTAAACCCTTGCCCAGCATCTCCATAGTTTTAGCATCAGCTTCTCTCCTAACATCTCCTGAGTTTATTGGGCTAGAGCCCCGCCATCCTGTTCTCTGTGTTTACCTTGTAATCCAACCTCTGCATTCCATTTCCTCTATTCTAGCTAATTCCACTTTATTTCTCAGGCCTGAATTTTAACATCCTTCTTGACAATTTCTCCACTGTCTACCCTTGTTAATGTTTGCTTTTTTTTCCAGAAGCTCTTCCAGCACATTCTAACATGCCTTTTAGACTGCTATTGACATACCCTTTGGATTATTTATGTAATTATTCACTCGAGATTTTTTTTATCATCACGAGTACATTCTTTCCATGAAACAGGTATCATGTTATCATGTTGGCTTTTGTTGATGTTCAATAGATTACTCCTAGCAAATAGAGCTTGACAAATACATCCTTGGCCATTATTTGGTTTGGTAAGTAAATGAATCTCTTAGATTAGTCCTGAAGATTGGCAAGCCAGAGTCCTGTTCTCAACTAAAGACACATTTTCCCACAACCTCCTTCAATTCCTTCAGAAAGCATTTCTTTATATTTTCATTCTGTCAGCATCTCCTCCTGACTAAAGAGGACTTGTTACTTCTTGACTGAGTGTCCAAAAGCACATAATATGCTTGTCGTTTCAAAGAAATTCAAAGTTTTGTTCATTAGGAAATCTTATTAGGACATGTGCAAACGTTAAGGAATATGTAAAGTTATCAAGTAAGATCATCTTTCACTTGAACCTACTCACTTAAAGGCTTAAAAGCATACAGCTTGTTGGGACATAGTATAGCTTTGAAAATGACCGCATAGTTCGACTTTTGTTGCTAGAATCAAGAAGGGTAAGCAGCACAAAATGTCAAGGGTACATTTGAAAAAAACAGTTCATCCCTTAGATTTACTCTGGGTACTGACTTCCCAATTTTTCTTGGCAAAACATGATATCTGGGCACATAAGGTAGAGGAAAGTTGCAAGGAGAAAATGGTATGCACACAGCATTGAACAGAAGCTTTGAGTCAAAGTGACAGTTTCTGGGAAGGAAAAGCAGAAATGGGATTGGTGTCTCCCCAGCCTGTCCACCAGGATCTGTGAGAAGAAATTGGTTAGATTTTTCCCCCCCACATCTAACCACAGATTGCTTGTCTTCCCATGGTGAAATAAGGGAGGTGAGAAAAGCATGAATGTGAGGATTTTGCCTCCTGCTGACTGGCTCTGGACAAGTTGTCACACCATTCTCCTTTCTTGGAGATCATCCACTAGTGAGTGAACACCACCGACCATTGCCTTGTGGTTTTAAATTTCCACCTGTGATAATCACAATGTACATAGTTCCTGGTCTGTAAGTGTGGAAGATTTGTGCCTAACATATCTGTAAGCTATGCTTGTAGATCAAGCTTATGGTCACAGAATGAATGCTCATCTTTCAGAAGAGTTTTGACTCATCAAGGGAAGACTTGGTACTAACTCTATGTATAAAATATTCAGGTTTCTAATGGTCCTGTGACTGGAAAGCATGAGTCATGATGTGCATATAGCATAAGTGAGTACTGTTGTGGAAGAAATCAGACCAAATGTTGCATGCAGGTCTCTGTATATGTGACATTGTCTCTGTGATAGATGCCACCACATCCGGGCCAATCGCTATACATAGTGTGGTCTCTCTAATGTGGAAGGACATGGATTAAATCCCTCCCATTGAAATCCTTGCTCTCAATCCTCAATATATTTGTGATCACTTTCTGGTCATACACCCTGGCAGGCATTCTTCACTTTAATTCAGATCTTACTCATCTGAATTCTTCTGTTCCATTATTTTCTAGGAGAACAAAAAAGCATTATAGCAGAGAAGGAATATCCTTAACTTGACTACATTTTGTTTTATGTTTAACTGACTAACTAGTTCTAGTTTGTCCAAGGTTAAAAAGTGAAGGTACAAATGTAAGATACGTAACCATGTAATTGGTTCTGCAATAAACTATGCAACTTGTCTTTAAAAAATGCTTCTCTTCTTGCTTCATTTTTTAACTAAAGCAACATTTTGTTAGATTTGAGAAAGTTGACATAAGTCATAGAATAAAATAGCAGGATGATATACAGCCTGTTGGGTTTACAAATTCATTTTATTAATGATCAAATAGATCAGTCAGTGGTCTGATGAACAGATGTTATTACCTTAGGTGGGCCAGTCTTTCCTTTGGGACTTTAGTAGTCTTGGGTGTAAAATGAGATTTTTCTTTTTATTTTATTTATTTTTTTTTGCTGAGCTATGATAGTCTCCTACTTGTCAAATTGTCAGCATTCTTTATGCAGTTGCATAACTTTAGAATTTGATACATTGTTATAAAATTTATGTGATGTATATAACTAGCTTGGCAATCAACTGCAACCATGAATTAATAGGAAAGACTTTCTAAAATGAAATTTCAGCTTTACAGCTTAGGTCAATTCTAAAAATTTTATTCCAAACATAAGGCACCATTCCTTTAACAAATACTTCCAGCTATTCTACCCCAAATTAACTAATATAAACACACACACACACACACACACACACACACACACACACACACACACACACACTGATCCAGGTGTCCTCCACAAACAAATGTGTTCTGAACTACTGAATGATCACTCCCCCCTCCCCCCCCCCAGCTGAGGACAGTTTGGATATCAGAACCTCGCTGGAGCTGTGTTGTCGGGGGCAAGCTTTTGGGGTCATAAGCCAGCTTCCCCTTGCCAGTGTTTGGCACACCTTCCTGCCATTGTTTGCAGTGCCATGGTGGAGGTGATGTCCACCTCTCTGCTCATGTCATCATTTTCCCTGCCTTGATGGAGTCTCCCCTTGTGTCCATAAGCCAAATAGCCAAATAAACCCATTCCTCCACAAGCCACTTTTGTTCAATTTCTTTGTTGCAGGAATGAGAGAAAGGTTGACTACAACAATATATATATACACATACATACATATATATTCATTTATTATAAAATTGTTGTAACTCATGAATCATGGTCACACTTCAATGATGAATATTATGTATTAACTGAAAACCGACTGAATTGTTCTTCCATTACCACATTCATTCTCTGAGAATAATTCTCAATGTGATAGGGTATATAGTTTAATGATATCTTCCTAAGCAGAATCCAGATGTTTATAATATGAAAGTATTCCTGGTATATTTTCTATCCCCATTCATTCATTCATTCATTCATTGATGAAAACAATTTTCAATCTAAATGAAACTGTGAGGAGGTTTCCCTTAGTCTTCTTCTTCTAAGTTTTTCCTCTTCTCTAGTTAGAAATTTGTCCACCTGCAAATATGGAGACCCAGTTTGAATTTTTTTCTGCTGTCTAATCATAGGCTTTTTGCGGAATGTGAAACCAGTCCTCCCTGATTGCTCTATTCCAAGGAAATCTTCCAGAGTTCCTGTCCTTTCTCGCCTTCTCGCCCATGTAGCCCTGCTCATTGCTTTGGACGTTTTGTAGAAATTCTTTCATGTTTTCCAGATAACGTGCTTCTATTTTGCCTCATATTTAATCAGAGTAGATTAGGAAAGCCACAGTTCTCTTATCTCTTAGGCCATAGCCTATAGCTCCTTCTATTTATGAAAGTTTTTGATAAGAGCATGTCACTGTATTGCATTGTCTCTGCAAACTAAAGTTCACTGAACTAAGACAGAAACCTCATTTTCATGACATTGTCAGTATATTTTGTACTTATTAAAGCTTAACAAAACATTAGCTTACAGATGGAGTGGGACTTGCCAATTTTCTAAGAGGTAGAATACAGTATAATACAAGTAGCAGATATGTATGAAAATAATGTTATATCTGTTGAGAATTTAGAATGTTTTAAAAGGGAATAATTATGCACATTAATTATTGTTGTACATTGCAGAAATAGTGATTGATAGAGGTATTTTTTGATAGGTCAGATAAATCAACTGGCTAGCCATTTATTCCTTATATGTATATTCATCAGTGTTCTCTAGAGGAACCAGAACTGATAGGATGAATATATTAAAAAGAGGATCTATTGAAAGAGCACACAAAATAGATGTTGGCAGTCCAACCAAGTCCAACCACAGCTATCTAATGAAGAAAGTAGAAGCACCGTTCTCAGTCCATGAGGTGAGATGCAGACCAAAGAGGACACACTAATGCAGGAGACATGCACAAGGGAACAACAAGGAGAACAAGGCAAAAAGCACACCCCAGCTAGTAACATGCACAGACAGACAAAAGAAGAAAAGGCTGCGATGCTCTCCTGGATCTTCCTTATATAGTCCCCAGCAGAAGGACCAAGCATCCTGGTGGAAGAACTTCCTCCCTCAGTTAATCTTATCTGGAAACACCCTCGTAGACCTGGTAGTCCATTCCTCATCTTGTCGGGTTGAAAAAAAGTACAGAACCATCACAGATATTACATCATCCTTTTCTGCAAATGCCCACCTTCATGCAACTTACACTGATGTTCAAACTCCAATAGAGTTTTGACATGTGGAGGAAATTTTAAAGTCACAAATTCCTTTGAAATGTTTTTTTTTTTAAATTTACTTAACTTAGTGCAAGGAGAGAGAGAACAAGCAAATAAGGGTCTTTTGCCACTGCAAATGAATCCCAAATGCATGTACCTCTTTTTGCATCAGGCTTTATGTAGGTACTAGGGAATTAAGCCCTGGCCATCAGACTTTGCAAGCAAGAGCCTGTAACTGCTGAGCCATTTTCAAGTCCACTTTGTAATGTTCTTGACCATAAGAGCATGAAAATATTTCAGTTTTCATTAACCCATTATTAAGTTCAATGCTTTAGAGAAACTATGGCTTTTGGCTTGAAAAGTCCATGTTTAACGTAAAAAGTTCCTAGACCTGATTTAAATCAGTACTGTCACTTGGAAATACAGTTGTTCATTCTTGTACAAAATACATTTCCTGAAATGATGAAATCTAGTCATAAACTATAGAATTTATAGCTTCAAGTGAAGAAATATGATTACAGGTCAACCAAATAGGAACATATCTATAAGACAACCCTAGTAGTAATAAGGGTGGTTTGGTTTTTGAAAAATCAATAATTCAACCACTTGATCCATTTTCAATTTGTCTAAATAATTACTTCTACTTGTTACTTGTCAACAGGATCAGAGTAAACATTATCTATTCATTTTATATTAAAAATGATGGTCATATGCTCTTGATTTAATCTAATTTCACTAATTTCATCACATATATATTTTCTAGACCTTAGCAAAGTAGCTCACCTTCAGTCCACTTTTTCTTTAATATTATTTTATGAAAACACAAACTTTTGAGTATACCTATCAGATCTCCCTAAACACAAGTGTGTTGCAGCCCACTTTGTAATGTAGCCATATATATGGTTCACTCACATAGGCATCTCTGAGTGAGACTCTGAAAGGCCAAGCTGAGAATAGGGAAATGGGAGAGTTTATGGCATTTATGACTAGTTATAGTAATATAGTAACTAAGCAGTTATAGGCACTGTGTTTGTGTATATATATACATATACATATATATATATATATATATATATATATATATATATATATATATATATATATATATATATATATAGTGTTAACCAAGCTTTACATCCATTCCTCAACTTGCTTATCTTCACTTACCCTTCAAAGACAGAAAGCTAAGAATATTGTGTTTAAGTGGGAACACAGCTACTACATCATGGGGATACACCTTGAAGCCTGTTCTGACATGAAGACTCTTGTGTTTCCATAAACACAAAAGTGTTTGTCTTTCCATGACAGATCTAGGTCAGGAGAAAGAGAGACATAATTGTGATTTATCAGGTAAAGGCTTTATGGTCTATGGATACTATGAGTTTTGATGTTTGTGTGTGATGTGTGTATGTGTACACACTCATGTCTGTGAATTCAAGTGAGCATGTGGTATGGAGTGTGTGTTTAGGTCAAAGGATAACTTCAGGTGTGTGTCTTCATCTTCCACCTGTTTGAGACATAGTCTCTTGATCTCATTTTACTCTTCTGCATTTTCCAGGCTAGCTGTTCTATTAGCTTCTGGAGAATCCCCTGTCTCTAACTTCTCACCATAGGCACACTGGAATTATAGATGCCCACACTGAATCTGGTTTGTACATGAATTATGGGGGTCAAACTCAGGGTCGGTGCTTGTGTTCCAAGGGCTGTATCCACTGAGCCAAATTCCCAGACCTACACCAATTTATTTATTTAGTTCATTATTCATTCATTCTTAAAGTTTCATTCAGGAGTGCTAAGGATATAACATAATCAGTAGTGTGCTTGCCTACCAAGCATAAGGACCTGAGTTTATGTCTCAGAACCCATGTAATAAAATCTAATGTGGTGGTGTGTTTTGTAATCCCATTCTAGGGAACAGACACAGGATGATCCCTGTGACTTGCTCTCCAAGCCACTGAACATACTTAATGAATTCTAGGCTCAAAAATCATGTCTAAAACGAATGCAGAAGGTAATTTGACTATCCAGATTGTCCTCTGGAACATGCATATATATGCATACACTCAAAAATATATTTGTTCATGAATTTAAGGTTTATTCCAAGATGAGGGTATTATCAAATACCTGGTCTGTCAGACCAGTGAGTGATATACATGAGTGTGTGTGTGTGTGTGTGTGTGTGTGTGTGTGTGTGTGTGAGAGAGAGAGAGAGAGAGAGAGAGAGAGAGAGAGAGAGAGAGAGGGAGAGAGAGTATGCAAGCAGTGTGGTACAGGATGTTTAGTGTATGCAAGTGTGTGTGCAGGTTCTTTCTCTTGTTTAATCAACTTAAATTTGGTCTGTATTATCTCTTACAAATAATTATACTCAATTTCCTCTTTTCACTCTCCATTTCTCTCCACATTCACAGGACAGGTTAGGTCAAATTACACTAAGCTACCACTACCTTAAACATAGGACAAACTTCAAGTGAGTTTAAGACTTTCCAGAAGTTCTATTGGAGATCATTGACTAACCACTTTCCGAAATTGAATTTTTTCCCTCAAGTCATTAACCTTCCACAATCTTCCCTCACAGCTGACTACTTTATTTCTTATTTCATTGACGACATAGAAGCAGATAATACTGTCCTCTCTTTACCAGTTACTGACATTTACCCCGATGCTCCCTCTCCTCACTGTTAAACTGGACGCCATCCACTTTGGCCAACTCATGGATATTGAGCTAGAAAATTCCCACCCTCCCCACATACTTTCATCTACTATCTTTCTGTCAATTGGACCGTTTTCATCAACATTGAAAGCACACTATCAATCTCTTTGAACTTCTCTTTGAAGCTATACTTTCTCCCTCATTTCATCCAGACTCCCAGCTTTAAATGTGATTCATAAATTCATGATTCATGAAAATTTCCAGGGTGCCTAGTGGTTGCCCCAAAGTTAACAGGTTCAAGCTGTTGCTTTCTGCTTCATCTCCAGCATCTAGTTCCCTGGCCATCTCTGATTTTCATCTTCCTCACATCTAATATCTCAACTATCTTCACATCATCTTTGATGCTAGTTTCAAAATAATGGATTTCAAATGACCTTGCCATAAAGAAGTCCCTCACGTTGAAGGCGTCAGACACATAGAAACTGTTTTAAATAACATATACACACATCAGAACGTCGTCCTTACTTTTTACAGGTAGAATTTTAATAGTTCATATATCAGATAAAATTTAATTTATTTTTAATACAAAAAATCCATATATCTGGAATCTATTCTCTTTGTAAGGGTCTAATCCTATATATGTCATTTCTCTATCTCGTCCCTTCTTTCTAGTCTCTCATGATGCTCCAGCCACAACCATATATTCATTCTTCCTTAAAGCATTCTCTCTGCTAAGAGCATGTCTCATATGTCAGATTTCAGCTCAGTTTCTTCATGTTCCCTAAAACACCTTCATGTGTTAAACCCCTATAATTATGCTATATGAATTGCTACACTCATTCCCCAAGCACTTCCTAACTATCCTATCTCCTGGGTTGAGAATAGTACTAAGCACATCAGAAACATGTGATGAACATGTGTTAAGTACTTGTACAAAATTGAATAACAGTTCTGGCTCAAGTTCAACACATGCAGGAAATCACATACTCTGATACATTGTCCAGACCTTAAGCCAAGATCATACTGAGACTTCTGAAAAATTGATATGTTGTGCTAACAGTTTCCTTTCCCCTTATTCTTGGCTTTTCTATTATGAATGGATGGTTATGTAAGGAAATTAGTATTTGTTTTACCACATTATGCAAACACTCTAGTCATGATATTTTCTTTATCTTTTATGTGCATTTCAACATTTGACACCTCAAAGCATGGGTCACAAAGGATCTACCAGGCGCCATCTAAAAGTGAAGGAGAGGGCCTGCAACCTGGTTTTGAAAGCCAAATAAGTACAACCAAGGAAGCGGTTATTTGCTTACTAAGTTATTATGTAAAAAGAAGCTATCTATTGAAAAATTTCTTGATGCTGTTAGCTGTAGGAAAATTTAAACATCAGAAAAATGTATTATTTTCATGTTTGGTGATTTTTTTCTTAGCTCATATGTGTAATATATTTCTTTTTGTTTGATTAGAAAATAAAGCAAAGTTGTACTCTATTATAAATATTTATCAATTCTCAAATACTGTCTTAATGTAATATGAATGCTATGTAGACGTGATTTAACACCAGGTCCAAAGAGGCTGACAAATAATTATTGCATCATGATTGTGGATAGAATATATTATTTTTTTCTGATTTGTCTACAGAAATATCGGGTTTTAATCATAAGCCTTTCTTGTGCAATTTACTACTGTGAAATCCCACTTTTTTTCAGTCTACATATTTTAAAGTAATTTCACATTTTGCCTGACATATGAGTTTCAGGTACTTTGGAACCATTTTAAGGAAGGTTTTGTGAGTTATCAGGTAGAATGGAAAGAGAAACCAGGTGCAGGGACCTAGAGCCCAACTGAGAAATTGAAGCAGTGTGGATAAGGTGAACATATCCACGGGCCCAGAGCAGTGTTTGTTCTTCAGGTAGCAAGCAGAATTCTGGAGGATGAATGAGCAGACCAGGAAAACAAAATGATACAAGGTGGGTCGAGCCTAGTAAAGTGAAGCAAACATTTTAAACTCCAAATTATCATACTCTGCCTTCCTTGTTTTCACTAGAGGACACTTTGCTATGAAAGGTGGAACTGACTGTGCCCAGCAAACATGGTTGGGTGTTTAGAATTTATGCAGTAACAGTTTTCTGTGCAGATTTATATTGAAATATCCTTAATTAAAATTCTGCCTTCATAACTGAAGATGCTACATGTTCATCAATCTGTCACAGTCTATCAGTAAAATAAGTTATAATACTAATGAACACATTTTTATAGGTGGTAGTTGGGGGGTTTGTTTTATTTTTTGAAACACAGCCTTGAATTACAGCCCAGAGTGGATTGGAATTCACCATGTAGCCCATGCTGGCCAAAAACACATGTTGATATTTTTGTCTCAGTATCCAAAGTACTAGAACTGCAGTTTTGAACGACTTCAACGGGATAGTTTTTTTCATGATTAAAAAAATAGAATTTTTCTCGAAGCTATTATTTTAACAAAAGAAACATTCAATAGTCTTGTTAATAGGCTTGAGGATTTACAGTTACATTTGTGTAGTTTTACATCTGTTTAGAAAATAATTATTTTCATTTTCTAGAACAAAAGAATTTAGTTATGATGTATATGTGTCTGAGAAGAAAAAAAACAAGAGTTTGTATTTAGTCTTCAAATTTAAATTTAAAAAGTTTATACTACTTTAATTTTTATTTATTTAGTGCCTTTCAATAATAAAATTCTATTCAGATGAAATGGTTCACAACTGCAATTTCAATAATCCTTCCAGAATTATCTCTATCTGATCTCTGCCAAATATCCAACAGCTACCCAAAGGCACCACAGCAAATTACTAAATCCTTCATTCTCCATTTACATTTGTAATGATTCTTTAAGATCAACTCTAATTATGCATAAAATAAAAATTGCTAAATAGTGATTATATTACATAAAGTTGCTTACAATCAAATTAATGAAGGCTCTACAGGTTCTGGTATCAGCACTGAAATTGTCCTTCCTTGAGAGCTGGCAGTGACTTGAATGCCTGTGACCAGGGATGGCCTACTTCTGGGAGAGCTGGATGTCTGTATATAGCTCTCTAGCCTCGGATTTGAACTTATGCCAGGAGTACCTTTGGTCTAGGGACATCTCTTTGCCTCACTGCCTCTGGGGATGAATGCTTAGCTTTTCTCTCAAGTACCTGCATAATATTGTAAGAATCAGCTTGAATGTGCTTGTGTATGTGTGTGTGTTTGTGTGTGTATGTGTTATTTTCATATTCCCTTCCATTTTCCTATGGTTTTCGATTTCCATGCGCACCTGGGATGGCAATTTTAACTAACATGCATTTTCTCTAATTGTTTCAGTTTAGCTCGCTGTAATTATCTGTACTCACACAAACGCAAATTTGAGTTTCTGGCATTTTAAAAAGGGGGGTGTATTTCAGCCTGGGATGTATCTCAGTGGGAGATTGTTTTCTGAACCTTCACGAGGATGTGGGTTCAAGCCTCAGAGCTCCAATGTTACACCCACGTGCCCATGCATCCACCTTTTTAAACCTAATTGTTACACATCACTTGATAGAGATTAAACTCACTTAAAATGACTTCATCATATTTCCTTGTAAACAGAAGCTATAACATATTCAGTGAGGTCCATGTTGAGTAGCATCAAGGTTTCCTTAAATTGTGCCAGTATTGTGGTGTGCCATATTTTTTTCTCCTATTGAAGAGAGAAGGTAGCCTCTGTATAAGAAAAGAATTCTGCTCATTTCCAGCTATTTTGTCTAGTACATTGAAAACAGTTGAAACCTGACTCAGTCTTACCCATTTTTCTGTAACATTTCTCTCTTTACACACAGCAATAGGGTAGTGTGCAAAAATGCTGGTCCTCCAATGATTATGTAGTGACAAAGGCTCACTGAGATTCAGACTTTATGTTATTAAACAAAGCAAAACTAAACAAAGCAAAGAAAGAAAACTAATTTGCCTGCTCTGACACAGAGTGCAATGCCCAGTGGAATGAACCACTATTTTTTCTCCTACTGAAGAGAGAAGGTAGCTGCCTTGTTAGAGGCTGTCAGGAGTGAGGCATTAAGAGGCAGCGTTGGTGAGATCAGCTACACCGAGTGGCAGTGGCAGGAGACAGTATCAACAATCAAGTGTCACTCAAGAGTTGAAGTGGGGCAGAAGCTGAGAATGTGTGATCAGCCTGCTACACTGGCCTGGTCAATGGAACCCAGCTACCATTGACACATTATTAATCTTCTGAAAAGCTCATGCTGAGATTTTTTTTTGTTAGATCACAAAATAAACTCAGGGGGTTCCACATTAATATTTTAATAAACATCATCAATGTCTTGGGTTCCCTACAGAAATATGTCTTCTCTTGGTGGTCCCAAATTTTGAAAAATGAGACAGTGATACCTATACCACTATTAGGCACATTATATGTTCTTTTCATCCTTGTAAGATTTTTTTATTTGTCAACTGAGAAGGATATTGTGGTGTTTTTTTAACCATGAAAAAATTAGTTACATAAGGCCAATTTAATAAAAAGTGAGCCAAGGATAATCAGTCTAACATCAAAGTCTTCAGTTAAATTCTGGCAATGAGCAGACAGAGACATCAGCTCCTTTGATTCAAGGTAAAGAAAGCAGCACTAAGGTTACACCAGGTTTCAGTAGGAAGACTCTTAGAGCTTGCATGCAATTCTAGCACTTCTCGGAAATATTAAGCCATTATTCTGGTTGAATCTGATTATTCCATTTCTTTCCCTGAAAACGAGAAAAAGCTAAAGGGATCTTGGATGGTTTTGAGCTCAGCAGAAAAGGTGACTGTTTTGACAAGAATTGAAACAAATATGAGAATATGAGGACAATACTGAAGGTAGTCTCCACACAGCCCTTATACTCAATAAGGAAACTGGCTGGTTCTGACTTGCCTTTTCTGATAACTAAGTCCTTTCTTTGTTTATTTGTTTTCCAGTAAAAGCAAAGGAAGTTTTATAATAATAGTAGTTTGCTAAATGGGGGACCTCTCATCAAAATGATGGTAGTAAATAAACATGTTTCCTTTCAAAGTGATAATAAATATCAGGAAATGGACAACATAGTGTTAGAATGCACAAAATCTAGATGAAATGAAATAAATGATAGCTGTATGAAATATGCAAATGCTGTGCTCTTCTTCTTCATTTACTATGTCTTAATGGTGGGGGGTAATCTACTACCAATTGATACTTAAAAGGGAACTCTTTTATTATGTTTACTACACAATGAGCCTGCCTAAGGCATTCTCTAGTTATGTTATACATTATTAACTGTTATAAACCATTACTCTGAATAGTACCCAAGCGGCCTGGAAGTTAATGTATCTCTTTAAGTGCTTTGCTCACTTCAAGAGAGAAACTTAGAACCTTAAAGTGACTGTTTATTCATTGACTCTAATTCTGCCATGATTAAGATAAAATGTGGCATGTGGTTGGAGTATGTCAGGAAACATAAAATGAAAAAAAGAGGGGAAGGCTTACATTCACCAAAATAAAAATTCCAAAAACCAATTTTATGATACTTTAAATAATGTATTTCAATAGCTATTAAGAAATCCTCCAAACAATAGGATATTGTAAATTCCCCTATTAATCTATCATCTGGGCATTTATCTATCATCTATCCATTATGCACCTATCTGTCTGTCATCATCTATCTATCCAGCCATCCATTAATATATGGATATCACGCACCTGCCACCTGTCAGAGAGCTGACAGGAAGTAGAAGGACAAGTTATCAATCTATAAACACCAGTGGCTCACATCCTTCAATAAGTCAGGGGCCCTGAAAAGTTCCACAGGCTTCCAAAACATGTTACCACCTAGTAATCACGTTATTCAACTCATAAACCTATAAGGTGCATTTTCCATTCAAATCAAAATATTTACTAAGTTGGAATATTTGTCTATACTTTGTTTCCTGCCAAATTTAGAAATGAACACTTGTTGGTTGTTTAATGGATACTATCCACGAAATCCCTTCTTTGTCTCTGCCTTCACTAGAATTTAAAATATATATGCCCTCAACTGATTGGATTTATTTCATCATTTAACAAATATTTATTCATATATTGAGTAAGGGAACTCACAGCCATATACAAATTATTAAGAGCAAAAATACATATAGTCCATGATTTATTAAAATGAAAAGTATGATTCATGACTTGCATTGATTTTTGCATTATATAATTTTCAATTTGAAAGACACTTATGATTTCATTTATTCTTTTACCCATTCCTTATGAGTTTCTCTTGACACATGGATTGTTTTCTCTTACTGTGACTGTCATTTAATTTCCATACATTATAACTTATGGAGTCTAAGATTCTTTCTTCAGTGCTTTAGGATATAAGAGGTGGGAGAAAAAATAAGGAGGAACAAAAAAAATTAAAGGAAGAGCAATAAAGCAATAAGAAAAATAGAAGCATATGAAAAGTCAAGATAAAAAGAGAATTCAAAAATATAACACAATCATTCGGCCTTGAATGTAGGTAAACAATTTTTTTTTCAGAAATTACACATGTGGGTTTGTGTGTGTACATACATAGAATGGAGGAGGTTGTGTTTTAAGGGGTCTTTCTGTTTCATGAAGAGAGAGAAATGAAAGAAATAAATGAAGAAGGAAGGAAAGAAGAAAATCATAAAGAAAAAGGAAGGAAGTTGTTATCACAAATATAGAGAATTTTTAATTTAGTGAAGAGAGATACAGCAATGCATGGCTAGAATGTAACATAATGTGAAAGGAACAGTTGATTGACTTGACAGTAAAAAAAAAGTAATTAAATAGACAAGAGCTGCTTCTGCCTCATGACCTAAGCAGACTGAGAGAAACTAATGATAATGTCTATAGAGAAAAGATAAAATTGTATGCAATATGCAAAGAGAAAAATTACTATAATATCAGAGGAGAAAAAGACTCAGGAAACTCTTCCATTTGCATTTGGACTCTCTTCTATTAAACCCAACTCTTTTCTCTAGAGTCTGAAAAATATAGCCTGTAACCTTGGGATGATTGCCATTCCCCTAGAGAAATAATACACTGTCTTCAAGCCCATGTCCCTTAGCGCCATCTGAGCCTTTGAAGTCCACAAAGGGGCCATGATATTCCGGGATATTCAGGACACCACCTACACATGCCCTGCATAACAGGAGGGGAAGCCATGACATCACAACAGAAGAGAAACTAGTTGGAAAGAAGAAAGGATTCAGTGGAGGGGGGAATTGAGAAGGGAAAAAAAGGGAAGTGTTGGCAGGGGATTTTGATCATGGTGTATTGTCTCTGTGTGGAGGAAGTCCAGTTTCCTTCTCTAGAGTGGCTTTGGAACAGCCATCGGGAGCATGTGGAGTGCTAGGCAATAAGCATAGAAAAGGAAGATGTAACTCACTTCTGTTGTCTGTTTCCATGGGGAAGAAGAGAGAAATGACTTTAGTTTCCAATACAATCATTATACCTTGACCCATCCTTTCCTGAACCTCTCTCATTTCTTACCTTACTATCCTTCACATCCTGGAAGTGATTGAGCTCAAGGTATTGATGTCCCAGTATGGTGAACGACATTGATATTTTCTAATTACAATCTGCCATGACACCTTTCATATAGATAAGGACACAGAGACACTTTAATAAAGACTTCTTGATTGAATTTTGTCTTGTTTGCCATACTTTTCTCATTCTTATCTTCCTCCTCTCCTCTTCCTATTGTTGTTATTGGCACCAATATCACCAGCTGTCATACTTATTATGGTAATACTATGTCTTCTGTTAATGTGATCAAACATTAATTGTATATTTGATTGTGCTTTTCGCTTTGAGTACATTATAGAGAATCCTCAAATATAGACTTGCAGTATTCTTCCTTCCCCATTTTTTTTTGAGAGCACAGAGGCTAAGTCATGTAGTCATAATATCAGGACCTACACATTGCATTATTCTGGGAATCAGGAATAGTACTAAGTCTTAAAAGCCAAGGTTTTTAAAGTTAAGAGACCTGGACTTTGTGGTTAATGAAACGCAGAAAGCAAAGCTCGTTTGCTTAGGTAGATTATAGTAAAATTGTCAATTTTGTAATGTATAATAAATAAGGCGTAGATCAAGGCCAGGTTTTGGCTAAAAGCATTAGGATTACTTGGACTATAATTATTGCCTTAAACTTATAGTATCAATAAAAATAATAAATTAATAAGAAAAATTACTTTCATAGTTTGTAGCTACATAAGTGATTTTAAAATTTTGTTTAAAAATATCTGCTGTATTGCTCTTAAAATTATCTACTTCATTGATGTGCTATTCTTTAGATTAGCAATGATAAATAGTAATTACAGTTTATGTGAGACAGTGTTTTAAAATATCAACTCTAACTAGCTGTAAATGTTTAATATGTAATTATTATGTGGAAATAAATTAATAACCTAGCAAAACAAAAGAAGACTGGCATATTTTTCTTCAATAATAAATATTTGTCTTCTAATGAACATAGAACTAGAAATGTAAAATTAGTATTTAAAACACTACTCAAAGTCCACCAGGATTTTGTATACTTAATGAACAAATTCTGTTCATTGTTTCTTTCAGTAAGAAGGCTCTAGGACACAGTGGAAGCATGATGGGTATCTAATATGTTGGTACATAAATGAGTGATGAATAACATAAACTAATATTTAGATTGTACTTAGCCTGAATTTTTATTTATTTTTCATATGTGGAGGAGAGTGGCAAAAATGTGCAGAGATACTTTTAATGGTGTAAACATTTTGCTAGAGAAAAATGAAACTAATAAAATTTTAGAATTCTCTAAATACCTTAATTACCAAACTCTCCATGATCAATTGATTGTGTGATTTAAATTGTCCATAATATTCATTAAATGGTGCAATTTATATTTGTAAGTAGAAGCTTATTACTTACTAAAAAAGAAAACTAGACCAAAAATTAACATTGATAGCTCATTGAATTTGGAGAAACTGATAAAGACACACAGTAACTATTATTTTATTTTTTATATATTCCATAATTCAAAGAAATTAATGATAGTTCCAGATCTGGAAAATAGTCAATACAAATCAATTCATTTTTTAAAAAATCCAATAATTAATAAATATTGTTTTAATGAAATTATATTCCTAAAGATTTGATTTCTGCCATGTAATAATTTTTGTAACTAAAATTAAAATCAACATCTTTTTCTGAATATAAAAATATGTTTTTTTAAATTTCTCAGTTCATTTTAACTATACTTAAAATGTGGTTGGTTATAAGTTTCTGGCATGGATTTGTGCTTTGTTTTAGCTGAGATAATCAAACTCAGATGTGTTCATGAGTCACTTAGATAAATTTGTCTCAGTTTGAAAATGGAAAATTATATATATATATTTATGTTTTTCTAATATGTGTTGAAACAAAGAAAACATAGCAAAAATTAATGACAGAGGTAATTATTTGAATTTTAGAAAATAAACTAATTGTGTGATCACAGAGACAATATTGGCAAAGCTGTCCTTGAATCAATAATAGGTAAACTTGTCAGTTGTCAATTGTGTGAGATGGAACAGAAGCAGAGAGAATAACTTCTGAGACATTTGAGCACCCATTCTTTTATTAATGAATCACTTTGTCCACCTGTCTCACAGAACCTTGAGATTTCCAGTCCAGGAACACCCCTTTTGAAACTGATAAAACTTGGAGTGGTCACCATTATCTTTCATGGCAAATGTCAAGGCAATTAATGAGGAGCCTGCCCAAGTTTCTCTTTGATTACAAAGATAGCACAGTTTGGTATTTAGGGAGTCTTCCTGGATGTATGCTATATGGTTTATTCAGAAATTTTCAGAGCTGGTAGAAAACCAAGAGATCTCGAACAGTTTTATAAACAAGGAAACAACTTCTCATTCCTCCAACCCCAGATGGTAATGCGTGGAAAATATTCGACACTGAGTAGATCCTCAGTGAGCAGGCTGCTCCTCAGGCAGTTCATAGTCTAGTTAGAAATAATCATGTTTAAAGCATGGACAGAATTCCGATCATGGAACTAGGATGATTTTCTTGTTACCTGCTCAAGTATGCAAAGGTGGTTGATCTTAAGAGCAGGTGCAAATGATCTGACCTAACTTTTCCAGTTACATCCTAGCTATGCCCTAGAGCATGTAGGAATGGGCACATCCTGAGTGTGCACCCCCATGCCCATCCAGTGCAGTTCTCCTGGGACCTACTTGACTAGAGCCTGACAATTCTTGCCTAGATTTTACCCCCTCAGCTCTAGTGTGGTTATAGTCCACCATCTTGACTGGAAGTATGACCTAACTTCTTAACTCTGCTCGTTCTAACACTAATCTAAAAGATTTTCTAAACTATAGAGTCACATGTGTATCTTTAAATTATTTCATTGCTACCTTTTGAGATTTGCTTTTCTGTTGATAGAAGAGTAAATCCATACCTGTAATAGATTTAAAATTCTGTTCAGTCTCATCCTCATGTGTTTGTACTCTTTGGAAAGACACTACTGTATAATAACAAAATGAGTGACCTTGGAGGTGCAAGATACTTGATTAATAACTACCGGGCATGGAAGTGCACACTAATAATCGCACCATTTGGGAGGCGTAGACAGGAGCATCAGAAGTCCAAGGTCATACTTAACACCATAGAATCTGAGGCCAGACAACACTACATGAGACTGTTTTAAATTAAAAAAAAACTAAAAAATAAATAAAGAAAACTTTCTGAAAAAAAGATATAACCAAGTGGTGTAATGTTTCTTTAGCATTCACAATACCATGGTTCAATCCTTACTACAACCAAATAAATATATTCATTCATGCAGACAGACATAAACAAAAGCCTTACTTTTTAAAAAAGGAATCAAAGGAAGTTTAGACGATTTATTTTTCTCAGATATCCTTCTGTTTTCTCCCCCCCCCACACAAAGGAATTGGCCATATTGAATATAATTCAATTAATATGCATTAAATTGCCAATAAAATGAAAGACGGAGTGGCTGTCATGTTTGTGATTGTGCTGTGAGGAGCCCTTTAACCTCCAGGGTGCAGTTTGTGAATGAAAACCGCCCTGTCAATCACAAAGCCTTTCCCCACTGAACCAGAGGCCATCGAGCTTATAAAGTAGAAATCCCTTTCTCATTGTTTCTCAACTCTCAGTGTTCTTTCACCTCTGACAATCCTCAAGCTTTCCTGACTCTTCTCGAATTCTCAAATGTATTTCCATAAAGAAGGCTTTCCCAAGGACTGACAGAGAAATCAGCCTTTTCTTCCACCCCGTGGTATTTTTTTCCCCTTTCAAATCATTATTTCAGTCATCTTGATTCTACAATACTTTTGATATCCTTATCCTATAATATGATGAAATCTGTAATCAAGGAAGACATGCATAATTTGTGGTGCTTAGTAGGCGCTTTGAAAACTGTGTGGAATTCAACAGACTTGAAAGAAGGAGGAACTGCTGTATTTTTGTGACTCATCTAAATGTTGCAATTATATCCTGTCATTTAAAGTCAAACATATAACTGAAATGCAGATGTGATGATTAGGGTATTTGAGCACATTGATGAATACTTTAATTTGAGAAAAATGTAGTGGAAGTAATTTTCCTGACGGAAGAGCAATGATAAATTCACTCATCTTAATTGATGAATGAGTAAGTCCTCAAGGGAATAACTACCAACATGAATTTCACAAGGTTTCATATGTAACCTTTTTTTAAGATAAAAGCAAGTAAACATGCAACATGGGTGGTTTATTCATTCCTGGGTTCACTTTTATTGAAATGTGTACTAGATCCTTTTTAGGACTGTAGGATTTGAAGGAGAATCATGACTGTCAAGAATGCAATATTGGCTGGGGAAATGGCTCAGCATTTAAAGTCACTTGTTTGCAAGTCTTGCATCCTGAGTTCCAGCATCCGCATAGAGCCAGGAAAAGTGGTTCATGCATCTGTAATCATAATGCTAATGTGTCTACTGTGATGACAGGTAGAGCAAAGAGATCCAGATGCTCCTGAGCCAACTCAGTGGGCTCATGCAGAAG
>PVHP010010177.1:0-48288 GCA_004024765.1 Zapus hudsonius | reverse complement strand
GCCGATGGCCATTTTTCAAAAACAAAACCGTGTTGCAAATCCAATGACCCTCTCTTTCTAACCAATCTCCATTCCACAGAACCAGGTGGGCTACCAACTTGTTAATCCAGGGGGGATCAAAGCATTCAGGCCCATTACTTCAGTCCGCATTCTTCCTGATGTTCTAATGCAGACCAGCTGGCCCAATCTCAATGGTTGTCATCTCTCAAACAATTGCAGATGAACGGGCAGCAGTTTCGACCCAAAGATCTTCTTTCTATGCCATCTCCATCTGCTCACACCAGTCCATCTTTACGTACAACAACCCTGCACAGATTTCTAGGACACAGGCAGGCAGAACACAGCAAGCCTCTCATGCAAACTGCTTATGGCACAGTCCTGACCAAGTTTTTTCTCCCCCTCGTAAGCCAAATCTCACAGTCCATAGTTCTCATTACATTCAGGTCTTTCAACTCTGACCAGAATGATCCATGAAGCTGTACTCACAACACTGTGAGGCATCTCTTAGGCTGAGATTTCGAGTCCTTCCACATTCCTCCTGTAGATCACTTCCAGAAGACCCAAAGCCACAAGATCAGGGTTCTAGCAGCAACAGATGACCCCACTTCTGGTACCAAAACTGTTGCGTTCAACATTCTAGTTGCTGCGCAGAAAGAACCCAAGCAAAAGCGGCTTGTGGAGGAATGGTTTTATTAGGCTTACGGACCCGAGGGGAGACTCCATCCTGGCAGGGAAAACGATGGCATGAGCAGAGGGCTGGACATCACCTCTGCCACAGCACTGCAAACAGCAGCAGGAAGGTGTGCCAAACACTGGCAAGGGGAAGCTGGCTTATGACCCCCATACACCCACCCCCAACAACACAGCTCTAATGAGATTCTAATTCCTGAATTGCCATCAGCTGAGGATCGATCTATCAGAATACATTCATTTGTTTGTGGAGGACACCTGGATCAAACCATGACACACAC
Source organism: Zapus hudsonius (assembly GCA_004024765.1). NCBI lineage: Eukaryota > Metazoa > Chordata > Mammalia > Rodentia > Dipodidae > Zapus > Zapus hudsonius. Next base: position 47,317 of record PVHP010010177.1, on the reverse strand, counting down.
ACACACCCTCTCTCTCTCTCTCTCTCTCTCTCTCTCTCTCTCTCTCAAGTCTGTCAGCATGAGGTATGAAGTATGTTCCCTTTATAAACTATTGTAGCCCAAACTGATTAACTGTGCTGAGCACAATTCTATATCTGTCAAACACATAATACCCTCTCAGTTAGACAGAAGGTAGTGAACTGAATCTGGAATTCGTAAATTGCACTTGGCTCTTTTCTTCAAACACATTTTTCCTTTTCTATGGAATTAGGCTATTTACTGGACCTACCTGAGCCCCGATTTCTCTGTCTCCCCAAAGATATATCAAAATCTGAAACAGGAATATTCCTGTCTTCAATAAGCAAGATAATACACATGAAACAACCAGAGTGGTACTCAGAACTTTTGGACAGAAGCCACTGAACTCGGTGTTATTTTCTCTGTTCCTCCCTCATCCAAAAGATTTAGAAGGTAACAGACACTCTGCTTCACTGAGCTTTTAGGTAGATTCCATTTGTAACACAGAGCCTGAGATGATGATGGTTCGTTTAAAGTTTCTAAAAGCTGTATCTATTTCTTTCAATTTTGCACAAAGTGAAAATTAAAGCCCAATTCACTCTTCTGCTCTTTACATATGAAGAGGTGACTGGAGACCACAAAGAGAAGCAGAAATGCGGTGGGCACCTCCCTTTTAAAATACCACCTAGTCACTGTGACCAGATGCTTTGTAAGTGCTTAGGGATTCATTTCTGTGTAGCTGTATTGCTACAATTATATACCAAATAATATTAAAACTATCTTTATATCTGATGTTCAGATGTGCAGTACCATCTTTAAATAGATAAAAGAATGCATTTTTCTCAAATTCTATGCATAAAATAACATTTTCCCAAAAGGTTTGAGGATAATTTTTATAGAAATTCCAGTGTCAGGCATGGTCCAAATTTTGTTAATAAAGTATAAATAATATATCATAACTTTTTTACCACTAAACACAGAAAAACTTTTATATTTGGATATGCAGATAATTCAGGTCCCAAGTTTTTGCTCCTATATAAAACACGAAGAAGAGCCCTTTGTTCGGGAACACATTCTTTATTTTTTTTTAAATATTTTATTTATTCATTTTTCAAGCAGAGAAAGAGAGAGAGAGAGAGCACACCAGGGCCACCACCTTGTGGGTCTGGCTTATGTGGGTCCTGGGGAATTGAACCCGGGGCCTTAGGCACTGGAGGCAAGTGCCTTAACCGCTGAGCCATCTCTCCAGCCCCTTGGGAACACATTCTTTAAATGAAGGTAGACGGCTGTTTCCTTCTCACAGCACAATGCTGTCTGTCTGCATTCAAACTCTAAACACAAGCTTTCAGTTTGTTTTCATAGTTGCAGGAATGTGTAGGTTAAACTCTTGAATGACAGATGCATATGAGTAGTTAACAGGGCACTGAGGTCTGAATGAAACATATGCACACACTTATGGCACAGAAAGCAATTTCCACTCAGAAAATTTGTTCTTTCATTCACTCCAGCAGGGGTCCTGATACTAGGAGGTACTCAACACAGACTTCTTCAAAGAATGCATGAGAGAAGAAAGAATATTCCTTCTGCAAGATATAGGCCACCTACAGCTCAAGATGCCTTACTGCAGTTTGGCTGATTTCTAAGAAAAAGTGAACAAGTTAGGCACAATAACTGAGCTAAATCATGGAGCGATGATACAACCAACACCATGATCCTCCGTGAATGGAATACAGGGATAATAGAAGGCCAGTGAGATATCAACATGGCTAATCTCTATAGAGTGTATCTGCTCAACATTGTTTTCTGATATAACACTTAATCATGACATTCAATATAAAGCTTTTGCATATAAATAGTTTAAAAATGACAAAGGATCTCACTGGCAGCCATCAAAGGTATTACATGATATATATATATATATATATATATATATATATATATATATATATATATATATATATATATATATATGTAAACTAGGAATACCAGATTTAATAAATAAATCTTTAATATTTCACATGAAATAAAAGGAACATGCCGGTATTACAAAAAACATCCTTTAACAGAAATACAAATTGAGTTTAAGTCCTATATTTTATGTAATCACTACAATCTCCAAGTTATTTTTTGCTCCAAATATCTTTTCAGTATATTTTAATTTTACTAAGTAATGGGGCTTATTATATTTTCATATATGCAAATAATATATTTTGGTCACATTCACCTTTTTGACCTCACCTATACCTTCCTCTCATTCTTTTCCCATATGACACTATACAAGAGAAGGATTTTAATTAATTAATATTTTTATTAAAATCTTCATTAGCACCTGCATTACTCTCTCCTTTAATGCACATGTAATGTTGCCTTTGACAAATTGCTGAATTTAGGAATGCAATGTAAATCCTCTAATAGTGAGGTCGTTTTGGCTTTCATTTTACTCCCCAAAGTCTAAAGCTGAGGCTTTAGGAAGAAATGGCAGTCTGAAGATATAGTCATTCCTTACTCACACTTCTTTCCCCCTAGAACAGGGGCTCTGAGGTAGGGATTATGCCTATTCCATGAACAACTCTTTCTCACTTCCCTTCTTCCTCATGGACAGTACAGATTCACAACCTCCAAAAGAACACACACAACATACTCCTCCTGTGACTGTTTGTGGCTGTTTAATTAGATTCAGTAGAGACAAGAGTGTATAGGAAGTCTTGAATTCTCAAGTGTTCAGATAGGACTAATGGGTTAGGCTCTTTGGAGCGCTGTGCATAAGACTCTTGCCACACAGGAGAAACACTCAGCAGTGATGAATCAGAAAGAGCAGTGAGAGAAGCTTCTTCAGTGAGAGAAGAGGAATGGAGTCACAGAAGATGTCCTGGTCTGTTTGAAAGCACAGCTGCTGGAAAGTGTGAGCACACTTTGTTGCGGATCTGCATTCTCTGTTTTTAGCTTAAAAATAATAGCACAATAAAAGCAAAATCTAAAAGGAAAAATGTGTGGAAGGGGGAGGGGGAGGGATTGCCCAGTTGTACTTTTGCCAAGAATGAAAACCTAAAACAAACACTGATAAGTCAACTTCTTGGCAGTCAACTTCTATTAGATCTTTGTTATTGTTGTTCTCATATATAAATCTAAACCTCAGGGCTCATGTCTAATCCCCTTTCCTTAGTAAAATCCTCAAAGCTCTTAAATTACTTCAGAATTATTTTCTTATTAAAATACCATATAATAGAAAATCAAGTTGTGTATTATGCATTTTAATCAACCCTCCTGAAACTTCCATTAAGATTTACTCACAACATAAACTAGAGGGCATTGTTGTCTTAGCAGAAGTCTATGTGTTTGTTAATGTTTGGCTTTAACTTACATATTGACGTACTATAATGTGCAGGTTGCCAAGCGTTTCAATTTGCAAAGAATTTCCAGAAATTTATTCTGTGAGGTTTATATAAGCAATTGTATTTTCATATATATGCCCATATATCTTTGCTTAAATGACTAATTACATAGATGAACACACATAATTTGTAAACATAAAACATCACCAGTTTTGATTTCTAGTGTTTTAATTCAAAATACTTAACATTAAGATCCACCAAACAACAGAATTTAAACTATTTGAATAGTGTTTTCAATTAATATAACTTACATCATGTTTTATATGTTCAATAATATTTTAGGAAAACCTGTATATAGTCAGAGCTCATGTTCATTCAAACAGATTTTAAGAAGAAAATTGTAGTTCCATAAAAGAACACACGGTGAATATTTTTATTAACTAAATTAGCCTAATTCATGGTCTTCTTTTTTTAATCCACAAATGAAAAAGTATATAATTCAGAATTTATTACCCTTTCTAACCACTCATGAGACTTTTCTATCACAAAGTTCTATAGAATATATTTAATCAGCACATCCCGAGGCTGGGAAGATGGCTACGATTTAGTAAGCTACACTTAATTGTCATTGCAAGGTAGCCTAGAAAGCTTGCTCCACCCCACTGGATTAACTTCCACTTCTTAAATGTGCCAGAAAATCCATTGTTAATTGCTTAACCAATCTATGCTTCAACACAATGCTAGTTGGTGACAATTAGTACATATTACCTATTTGGTTTAAATTAAAAGTGTTTCATTATTGGTGATGTATTAAATAGTTCAGGCATTTATTTTTAATAAAATAATTATTATCTACATTGCCTTCACAAAACAAAACATAAATATTTCCTGCCTTCTCATAAAATGTCAGATATTAGGTAAAATAACATCTAAATGAACAAGAAAAACAATACACCACCTTTAACCGTGAAATATGCCTTCATAGGTTCATAGTTTAGTTTGTAATTTACTGGGATAAACACTTTTTTACATATGTCATCTTTTTCATCAATTCTATAAAGATTATAATTTTAATTTGCAGACAAAAAGAGCCTGAATTTAGATAAAGGGATTATCTCTGGGAAATAACAGGCAATAATAGCAGAACAGAAATGAAAGCCAGTTTCATGGACTTTTATTCCAATATCTGTTCTACTGTGCACAAATTAATTTTGATTTTTTTCTTTCACTTAAATAACTATCATTTTAATGTCACTTTAGAGTGAGAGAGATGCTTTGCACATATTAAATTCTACATGTATGAGGCAGATGTTAGGTTGAGAATGATTAAATGGTAAATATCTATCTATCTATCTATCTATCTATCTATCTATCTATCTATCTATCTATATATATATATATATATATATCCTGAGGTAAAATATCTAGCTAGATGACAATCCCATGTTGGCTTATTCTGTTAAATCTTACTACATGTTATTTTAAAATGATTAGTTCTGTGATTCTTCACTTTCTAAACAAATCTTCTGTTGACATTCTACAATACTAACATAATTCCAACTTTCCCTTCTATAAAATTTTAAACCTTACAAAAACTTTCTACATGCTACATCAGAGATACTTCCACATCCATGTTTATCTGTGTATTTTTGACAATGCCAGGAAATAGAGCAATCCTAGACGCCCATCAACATATGAATACATAATAAAAATATGCTTTAGCTACACAATGGGATTTTATTAAGACATTAAAAATGGCATTTTAAATTTTCCAGAAATAGAAGTGGAAAACATCCTATTAAGAAAGGTAACCCATGCTCAGAAAGACAAAGATCCCCAGCACACTCTGTCTTGTTGTGGATTTCAGCCACTTAATATCATATGCTTGTTCAGATGGGAGTAAACAAGAGCACATGCTAGGAAACTAAACACAGACCCACGAGCTGGAAAACACAGGCTTTAAGGGAGGGAATGGGGAAGCCAACAGAAAAACAGAAGGAGCCATCCAAGAAGAGAAAGGGGATGCATGGTGATGAGAGGGAGGAGAGAATCCACCAAAGTGAAAATTGTATTAAAACTCCATATGGAAATCTCTTATTTTATTAACTAAATTTAAATATGTTTTATACAAAAGATTTTTTTGACACTGAACATTTATGTCACTCCCAAATGCTGGTGTTCAAAATCCTAATTCTCTGTACAATGGCATTCAGAGGTAATTTAGGTGATGAAGGTTAGGCTGTAGAGAACAATTTGAGAGCTCTCCAGTCCTCCTTGAAGCTACCATGAGAAGTTAGTCATCTGCAATCTGATCTTGCCACTCTTCATTTTAATCCAGAGAATAAATTGATTCCCAGCTTCTCGAACTTGGGTAATATTAATAAACATTAGACATGGTTTGGTTTTTTTTTCTCAATGACTACTATTCAGATGGAAAACAACAAATTCAAATGGAAATCTGGTTGTAGTACTTGGAGAAACAGCAAGATTATTGGTTTCATCAAAATTACTCAACAACAGTCAAGGCTGAGACTAAAGCCTAAATATTTTGACATTTTTAGTTCCTTATCTCCATTCTAGCTCTTACGTTTTCATTAGGAATTCATGTACAACTAAATGTGTAAGCTAATCAGGATTTTTGAATTTTGAATGATGTTGGGAGAAAGATTAATTTGAATAACCAAATGAGCAATTTTGGAAATTGTTATCCTCATCTCTTATTTTTGTTTAGGTTAGATTAGAAGTGCAATTTAGTGGAATGTTTTTCTGTACAAGAAAACAATTTTAGGCTTTATACCATGGGAAGTTTCAATAGCATATATCTTCTTCAGTGATTTTGAAATTCAGTGAGAAGTAACACAATTTTTAATTGACCAGTAGAACATGTGACTATAAACAGAATTTGAATGTATATCATGTAGTTTTTACCTGCTGACAGAGATTATCTCTGGGGATAACAGAAAGAAGAAATATAAGGCAGGCGTATTAGCACTTAGGAACTAATCTCATCCACATGGCTGTTAACATGAAATATAGATTTTAATAATCCTGGCTTTTTGAGCTGTGTGATCCTACCTGGTTGAATGTATTAGCTATAGACTAAGAGATTAATTGAGACATATAGCACATGACTATATCTTGTGGACTTCAAGTTACTCTGAATATGCCACTGTTTGCACAGCTAATATTCTATTGTTATTGTCAAAAAAAAGGTCAATATTTTATTATGGTAAGAGAGGTAATACTCCTTTCAGTGGGTTTTTATAAAAGTCACATAAGTAGAGTGTAACTGTCTCCAGGTGAAAGGAATTTTTTTTTTTAGTATGTAGGTATATAGATGAGTAAATAGAAAATAGAATGCACTGATAAGAAGTTTAAAACATTCTCAATAATTATGTGTATTACTTAAAAATGTATAGTGACTTCAATGCATATAAATTGAAAAAAATGAAATTATGAAATTGTTATTATCTTGCATAGTGGACAAAATAATAATTTAATCCTCTTACTAAATGACCTGCTGTAGTACATATAACCAATAGAGATACAAAGCACTTATTTACCATTTATAAATGAAATCTTATTAGATTATGAATATTTTAAATAAATAAAAAATGAATGAACTAGTAAAGATGGTGATTAGATATGAAGTGGAATAGGAAATTTTCATAATAAGATTTCTTATGACAAAATTCTACATGAAACTGGCAGTTCTGGTAGCAACATTTCTCAAGGTCTAGGTTGACTTTCCACCTCTATATATTTGCATAATGTATCCATTGCTCCCAATTATAATTATTAGACTTTCTATAGATGTTCACTTTTTAAATTTATGACTTGCTACATAATAGCATAAATTTTAATGTGTTGATTACCTATTTTAAATGCATGCATCAATTATCAATTACTAAGCATGTTACAAATAGCCAATATCCATCATGGAAGGGTTTTCTCCTTGGAAAATGTTTCATCTTTCTCTCTAAGGCAGGATGTATTTAAGCTCTCACAGCATTTCTCTAATTTAGTACTTTCATTATCTTGAAATCTACTGTCCTAAAGCTCACAAATCAGGGCATAGCATAAAATTCTCTAATTTTGTTAAAAATATAATCTGACTAGTGAAGGCAATCCTCAGTAAAAACATTCTTGTTGGAGATGCCACCATCTGCAATTTCCAGTTATACGCCAGAGTCAGAGTAAAATAAGAACAGCATGGTATTGGCATAAAACAAAAGACCCAGATATAAATTCACAAAATTTTAGCCATTTTATTTTTTACAAAGATGCTAAAAATAATTGGAGAAAAGATAGGCATTTTCAACAAATAGTGCTGGAAAAATTGGACATTCCTATCCAAAATAATGAATGTCATTCTACACAAGTCAACTCCAAAGGTAACACATGTAAGTGTTTAAGCTATAAGAGGAAAAACTGAGTAATCACTATTGCGGATCACATCATATCAATGGCTTTCTATTAACTCCAGTTTCTTAGAACATAATGCCAAAAATTGATAGATGGGATATCATAACATTCATAAACTTATATGCACAAAGTGAAACACTTAACTGAGTGAAAAGACAGCCTAAACAATGGAAGAATATATTTGCTAGTTATACATTTGAAAGGGAATCCATGTCTACAATATAAAATGACATTAAACAGTAAGAAATCAAACCACCTAATCAATGAATGATGGTCATTAAAACGTAAAATGTTAAACACTGGCCAATAACTACATGAAAGAATGGACCAGCTCACTAGCCAGTCAGAGATTCTATATTGATATTCCAGCCCACCCTAGTCAGAATGGTCATCATTAAGAAAACAAGTAACAACAAATGCTGGCGAGGAAGTGGACAAAATGAAAATTTGGTGGGGATACAAACTACTGCAACCTCTATGGAAATAGCATAGATGTTTCTGGAAAAAATAACAATGCATATTCCATATGATCCAGGTGTATAATCATAAGTACTTATATAAATGTGTCCAAGTCAGCATATAACAGAAACACCTGCACATCAATGTTTACTACAACATTATTCACAGAACTCAGTTAGTGACCAAACCTAGGCATTCAAAAACAGGAATGATTAAAGGAAATGTGTTATACATACACTGTGTTTTTTGCACATATGAAGAAGAATGAAGTGATCTCATTTTAAAGAAAAAGGAAGAAACGAGAGATATCATGTAGAGAGACAAATGAGCATTTTCTCCCTTTATTTTCTCTATGGTTCATAGATTTTTAAAATGTGTTAATCATGTGTGTGTGTGTGTGTGTGTGTGTGTGTGTGTGTGTGTGTATTTTCACATAATACAGAATTCGAAGTAGAACTGTCTACAGGGCAAGAGGGACCGCGGGAGTGGCTAGAGGTGATTAAAGGGAGGCTTGGGATTGTGACATGGCATGTGTTCAACACATTATATGCATGTACGAAAGATTTAGAAAATAAAATTCTATTGAAATTTTAAGTTTTATACTTTCAAACTCACTTATATTCTTCTATCCTCCTTCCTTGTACAAATTTAACTTTGCCTATCTGAACTTCTAAATGTACTCATTTATGTTTCCATGAAAAACTATTTTACTTTTGCCCTATCATGTTTATTTACAAAGGATAATCAGTTTATCTAGAATTAGTAAATTTGCTTAAATGAAGAAATCTGGCCACATGCTTGCTTTAGTGAAGATTTTAACAACTAGCAAAGTATAGAATGAATATATCCATGACTGCAATTTAGTCTACATTTTAATCTATCACCTCCCTATTTTGTATTTCTGTCATGGAACCCTTCAGAGGTGTAATGCCATTTCTACAGAAAGGGAGAATAATCTCAGGATGCTTTGGTTGGCCATTATGAAAGACAAGTTTGGCTATTAATACTGAACATTTTACCATGTCTTTAGAACACATCGACTCATAGACGAAAATCTTGAATTGTAGGCCTGGAAGTAATCCACACAGATGAAGGAATTCTTCAGGGAGTACTCTTTTATGTAATTAATAATGATGTCCATTATTCTGCCAAGGAGGTAGAAGTAAGACTAACACTGTATTATAGACTGATTTGTGCCAATTTTCATTTTGGCTAGAATAATGTACATTCTCATCAACAGTGCATAAAAATTCCTTTTGTCTGGATCCTTACCAGCATTTATGCTGTTTGATTTTGTAATGAAAGCCATTCTGACTGGGGTAAGATGGAAAAGAGTTTAAATTTGTAGATCCCTGACGGCTACAGATGTTGAGCACTTTGTCTACATATTGATCTTCCATTTGTTCTTCATTTTAAAAGAGTTGAATATTCATATCATTTACTCACTTGTTTAAATTTGATTAAATTATTTGCTTTGGGGAAAGGTTATTTTGTTTTTGGAGTTATTTCTATATTTTAGGTATTAACCTACTAACAAATTTAAAACTTTCAAACATTTTCTACTATATGTAGGCTATCTCTTCACTCCATTAATTTTTTTCCATTTCTATATACAAACTTTAATTTTATATAATCATTGGGGATTTATTGTCATAAATAGATATAATGAAGACAAATGAAAATGAATGGAATGGGGAAATGGGGGAACTTTATATCAGATGAAATAAGTCAGATCTAGAAGGACAAATAAGCTAGCCAAGAGATGAGCTCTAGGCCCAGGGACAGATCCAGTCTCTAAAATTATGGTGGGGAGAGGTTGAAGAAGACACTCACCTTTGGCCTCTGGTATCCTCACAAATGTGTAGCTGACATGCACAAGCATGTAGAAACACAAATACATTTACAAACACATACATATGAACACACACACACATGCACACACATTGTTCCACAAACTAAATGCAAGTAACAATGCCACCTTTATAAGTTTACTAGGAAGATTAAGTATAAAGGTCTTCATTCGGTGCTTGGCATATCCAAAATGCTCAACAATTGACAAGTAAGTGTCTCTCCTGTATATTAGCAGTCTTCATTAACCCTTTTCCCAAGGACTATGGCAGGATGTAAATACCATTGGCTAGTAAAATGCCGTTCCATTTTGTTCATATAAAGAGAGAAAGAAACTGAAAAAATCCTCCTCTGGATGAATGTAAATTGCCTAAACCCAATTTATTTGTTTTAATCTCGAAGAGAAAACATACAGTAGAAAAATATTTATTTATGAATCTAGGTTTGCATGGAAGCAGAAAGCTAAAATTTCAACAACAAAGAATAGAATTTACAATATAATTAAAAGTTTTAAATATGAATTGTAGGCTTGATGTTTGAAACTGACATTCCGATTTAGGTTATAAAAAGCGAACACTCTTCTCATTTCCTCTGTCAGCATCTTTCATCCGTGTGCTTCTTGTAGTTTACTTCATTATTTAGAATTATTTATACTAAACAGAAAAAGTTACGTAGCACTTTCTACTCGACTTCTTCACTATTTCTCTCTTATTTCCAAAGGTCACCCCACAAACTAAAATACACAAGAGTGTTTCTTCCTCTTCTGCACAGATGGTGCCTACTTTTAGCATTAGCAGGAAGCTTTTCAAGACAGTGTTTGAGCACTTGAACAGGAAACAGCTGGAGCTTCTGGAGAATTAAGTTGAGTGCCAACCGATCAAGAAGCTTGGACATAAAGGCACAACAATGAGTTGTGAACGCCAAAGATTGTTCAAAATACTGATGGTGTTAAATTGCTAATGGATTAAATATAATTCAACTTTGAAATACTTATTGATGGATATATCCCCATATGCAGGGTTTGAGTCAGCGTATCTGATTTTCAATTACAGAATCAAAATAAATGTTGTAGTGCTGTAAAAATCATTATGATAATTACAAGAACATATGAATTCTATAGTTTTATAAGTACTAATATGAATATCATTAAATAAGTCATCATTTTCCTACGACATTATATTCATTTTAACATCTAATGTTTCATTGCAAATATCTTAGAAACAGGAAACCGTGACAAAAGCTCTGTGTTTGCCTGGCGATAAGGCTAAGCAAAGAAAATGCTGTTTCAGAATTCCGTTTTATTGTTGGTTAGTCTTTGCTAACCATCTGAATTTTGTACCTTAAAATTTATGATTTTCAATGAATTAAAAAGACATTTATTTTGCATAAATTAGTAAGCTATTTTATTCCTGAAATTCTGACTTTTCATATAGCCTTGTTTTTGAAAGCATTACAATGGTGTGAGCTTTTATCAAGTTTAGAATGCTATTTTCTTTCTTCTTAATAAAGCTATCTCAATTACTGAAAAATTCTAGCCAATAAAACAAACTAACAAAAAACAAAATCAGCAAATGAGGCAACTGATTCAGTTCCCTGGCTCCTTCTGTCATGAAATAACTGCTACCCAAAAACTCTTGAATGCCTCTAAGAAGTGGACTTGGGCCTCATTGAATAAAAATATTTGAAAAGTATTAGCTCCATGTGAGCAAAGCATTCAATGCAGACTAGTTGCGACAGTAGTCATTCTAAATTGATGAGAATTTTCAAGAAAATGAATCACATTACCATTTTATTTACGAGGTATGTTCCATGTCTCATAAACGTAGCATTCCACACACAAGATCATGAAACTTTCACATGTCAGTTGTGTGACTACAGAATCTTGGAAGAAAATGATCCAAGTCATAGTTTCAAAGGTTATTCATTTGCTTTAAGCAAATCACTTTTAAAAAACCTTTATTCCCAAGGAATACTTAATCTTCTACAGTATAAAAAATAGTAATGTTTTAAGGGAAAGGCAGGAACCATACTTTTCTCTGGGAATATGGATGAATTTTATTCATTTGGTATGATTAGGTCAGATTCAATGTTTTCATGGCTCCATGCAGGCTTCCTAACAAATAGTGAGTAAGAGTGATCATCAGTTGTTCATGTAGGTTTCATGTGTGCATTCATTTATTCACTCATTCATTTATTTGAATAACCTGCCTTGGGCCACTGAGTTAAGATTTGAGTATGAAGCACAAGTTTTAATATCATAAAGTATTTACAAAATGCCAAGACCCTACAATATCTAGTTTCTGGAAAAACAGAAGTGAGACTTATGGGCGAACTCCATGGGGCTCCGAAAGAGAAGGTGTTGACTTCTTACATGGCGGAGTAGTACACTAACAGGAGTCATTAGTAAGTTGTTTAAACCTCTTCATTTAAACATCTTCAAAGTGGTCCACGGTCTAACTATGTATGGTTTAATTGTACTTTCCAATTTTATGTAATGTAACACACTTTTCAAGGGTGTTATTATTTTACAGTATATCATTTATTTACATGTAATACTAAGTTGGGTACATTTACTGGTATTATCTCTTGTCTTTATAATGATCCTGTTACAGATGAGAAAACTATCTTCCATTCAGTGATATTTTTCACTATAAACACTGAACATTTTCATCCATGTTGAAGTCTTGAAATCTTCCATGGAAGATCAATGTATGAAATCTTAGTACATATTTGAGACATATGTTATAAAGTTGTATATCTTAGACACTAATAAATAATAAAATCACAAATTATTTAATATTTTTAAAATAATAAAAACATTAAGCATTACCTATAATTTCTGAATGATTCTTTAACACAATAAATATTACTTCAAATTTTAGTGTTTCTCAGCTATATGTAATGTAATTTTTTTGGAAATATCAAATCCAAAAGGACTTGCTTAGAACTATTTTATAAGGAACTGCATAGGAGAATCACTATGAGAGGAAGAAGTAGTATTTTCTTATATATTTTCAAAATTTTGTGAGGAGAAAAATAACAGCTTTCTTTGCTGGATTAAAGTGAACTACAATTTAATTGATATATCAGTATATGGTGTGTTACTTCTAATCAATTCTATGACTCTACGAAGTTTTATTTTCAGTTGATTTAGAAAAAAACAATGTTTTTCTTGGGCTCTCAAGAGACGTTCCTCTTTAGAAAGTTTCTTGTATGCCATTAAATCATATTGTTTTATTTCTCTTATAATTCAGTCTGTTTATACAATTCATTAAATAAATGTCCAGCTAAGCTCACAATACACTGCTTTGCTCCAAAGAATCATCTCATTACTATCTTAATCCCATTATTGCAGGAATCAGCAATGCCATTTTTCAGTTTTTTACTAATGTTATGACATGTAGGTTAAATGAAATACAATTCAGTTAATCACTAAAGCCCTTTGGTAGAGAGTCTGGATTCAATAACCCACATTTGTAATCCCAGCACTTGGGAGGCTCAAAGGAATTATCATTTGGGATCAGCTCATGAACATCTAGAATAACATTAAAAAAACATGTAAAAAATTACAAAAGGAAGGAGAGAAACAAAACCAAAATAAAAAACAACAATGACAAAAAAAGAATGAAGGGAGAAGGAAAAAAGAGAGTGAGGGAGGGAAGGAAGGAAAGGAGAAGTAAAAACAACACCCATCCATATGAATAAAAAATAAAATGTTAAGTGTTGATCTTCCAGGCAACAACCATCATACAATTAATAAAACAATGTGTCCAGAAGTTGAAGCATTCACAGAGCATTTAAAGGTGTTCGATAGACAGCTTGAGAACACAGAGGTAGTGATTAAGCGGACAATTGGCTCTTACTACATTCATTCAGAAGCAGTCATTTGAGTCATTTGGCCCAAGAAGCTGGGGCATCATGAATATTCATGATAAAACAGTTAATGTACTCAAAATAAAATTACAAAGTAATTTTATGGCTTTAATCTCCAGGAATATTTTTAGAACACTATTTTAGTGAGAATTTGCCCTTTATAGATTTCTCCTAGACATTTTAAGGAATAAATTTACAAAAATTACTGTAAAATAATTTCTGTAATTTTTCTATTTAAATTAAAGAGAAGTATGTGTACTTTAAAACCAGCTATATTTCGATGCATACTAGAAAAGTGATTTAGAAGTATAGATATTGTGTTGTAAAAAATCAATAATTTTATCTCAAAAGTTTAAAAATGCTTAAAAAATCTGTTCAGTGAAATAGCAGTGATAATGGTTAATATTGAATGGTCATTTTTAAATTTTAGGAAAACAAGATCTATACGCAAAGAGTTTATTATAAGCATACTTGATCAGTCTAGGGACAAAAGAATCTTAGATTCTAATGACTGTCTTCATGTTGCTGCCCTTACGGAATGTCACTCCTTTTTATTGTCCACTTTTAAATCGTATAATAGTTTGTATTTTCAGAAAAAAAAATCCCAAAAGTACAACCCCATGTTCCCCAAACCAAGTTTCCACTACTCTTACATTCAATAAGGCCCATTTGTTACAATTAAGGAACTTATACTGAGATATTATCTTATTAAATACTATAAATTTGGAGGGATGTTTTTCCTATTATCCTTTTTTTTTTCTGGCTTCAGAATCCCACTCTGGTTACTCTGTTGCTTCCTCATGTATCTTTAGGGTCTCTTTGACCAAGATAGTTCTTCATTTATTAAGTTTTGGTGACTTAATAGTTTCCTGGAATAATGGCCAGGTTTTTATTTTTGTGAGATTTTCAGTATTTGTCTAATGTGTTCACTAATGAGTCTATATTTATAGATTTTCGGTTACAAAACATTGCCATTCTCATCAGTCAGGTCTTAGAATGTGTCTTCAGAGATGATGAAAAGTACTTAGTTCGGGAAATTGTGTAATAAAGGATCTCCTGCTAATTTGTACTCCCTGCCACAGGCCAATGAAGGTCTTGCAGGTTTTTTTTTTTTTTTAAATCTTTTTTTTTAAAGGTGTTTCTTTTTTTAAATATTTATTCATTTTAAAGCAGAGATACAGAGAGAGAGAGAGAAAGAGAGAGAGCATGCCAGGGCCACCATCTTGTGGGTCTGGCATATGTGGGTACTGGGGAATTGAACCCTGGGCCTTAGGCACTGGAGGCAAGTGCCTTAACCGCTGAGCCATCTCTCCAGCCCTTTTTTTAAATCTTTTGATAGAAAAGAGTATTGTGTCCATCTTCATGTTCACCTATCTCAAACTTACAAATATGCCCACTACACAAAACATCACATCCTATGCCTCCTTCCTGTGGACATGCTTGTGATCCCCTCACTGAAACCACAAGCCAGTTGCTTCCCTCCTTTTCCCTTGACTTATTTAATGCAGATTCAATGAAGGAACCCAGAAGAGCTGCTTGTTTTCTATAATCAACTTATGAATGTACCTTATTAGACTCCAACCTTACTCATTCGTGTTTAATGGCTTGGCAAAATTCTTACCAAAAAAGACAAAGAAAAAGAAAAATGTCTAGATTAGACTTCATTTAATACCTGTGTTCATGCTTCATTTTTAGTTCTTGATAGCAGGTCTCACTATGTAGAAAAGGCTAGCCTGAAACTTATATCGTTCCAGCCCTTGTCTCCTGGGTTGTTGAGATTAAAACCTGTGCACCTGACCATTCTATTTTTATAATAAGCACTTGGTCTTCTTAAGGGACAGAGAGATGGCTCAGTGGGCAAGTACTTGAGATTATAGGTGTGCATCACTATGCCTGGTCAGGCCCTATTTTTTCTTATTTGCAGTTAGACTTTGGAAAATATGCCTTTTTAAAATATGTGGGGCGGGTGTATGTGCAAATGCATATGCACCTGAGTGTGTGTGTTTAGAATCCAGAGGGTGACATTGGGGAACTTCTCCAATTCCTCTCTACCGTCTTCGCTGAGGCAAGTGCTTTCCATAGACCTGGCCTAGACTTGCTACAGGCAAGTCTCAGAAGTGACCTTTGTTTCTGCCTCACCAGTGCTCGGGCTACAGGTGTGCACCGGCTACAGGTGTGCACCACCATGCCTGGCATATTAGGTCGATTCTAGTGATTCAAAGTGACATTCTCATGGCTGTGTGGTCAACACTTTACTGAATGAGTCATCATTCCATCCTAAGAATAGGTTTTTCCCATCAATAAGAACTAGTTTTCATCTGATTCCAAAGTGCTCAATGTTCATATTTTAAAATATGGAGTTTTGATTTAAACTTATAAATGTCCTTAGATATGACTGTTATGTACAAATCATCTAGCTTGTCTAACGTATTTTATGTGCTCAAATGTTAATCATACACTTATTTCAAACGATGTTCAAAAGTATTGCTTTCTTGCTTAAAATGTGCATAGCTTATTTATAGCAGAGGTTAATACAATTATCTCTGAAGTGTAATTACTTTTGTCCCTTTGGACCATGTGTTATAGCAACTTAATCTTACTGAAGTATGTAACTATCCATAGACAAAATTCAATGAATAGGTTTGACTGTGTTCTAATCTTTATTTGTGAAAAAAAAATAAATAATGAAACATGTCCAAAATTGGTGTGTTGGCCAGAATGGCCCATGCCTGATCTATAGTGTAAAATCTGCTAAAATGGCTTCAGAGCATTATTGTCACATAATTAAGTGCTTTATTTTTTCCTCTTGCTTCTTCTCCCCTTCTCACATTTGATATTCCAGCAACATTAATCTACTTACAGTTCTTTGAAATGCAATTTTCTCCTGCCTCACAGTTCTGCTTATGCAGAGACTTCTATCTTGATCACTCTTCTTATCCTGGTTTTAAATGCTGAATATTTATTCATCATGCATCAGCTCAGATTTTCTCTCACTCAAAAAGCCTTTGAGGTATTGTAGGTGCACATGGATATTTATGTGTCTGTTTCCGTCATCAATAGGGCTTGTGTCACATCCATTTTCTATCCATGCAGTCTTACTAAATCCACAGTCATTGAGCTGAAATGAATGTGCATGCAATCAATATGCCTCTTCCAGTAAGCACACAGCCTATAGTTGTACACAACAAACAATGCCACAATAGCACCATGGTATTTACATTTAAATGTAAATATACTTAAATACATTCCTATCCTCAGCCCTGCTCATCTTCAGTCATTCAACTCAATTTCTTTTCCCCTTTGAAATACTCTTATCATTGTCCATCCTCTTAAGACAATTGAATTTTACATTTATTTCTATAATTGTTTGATTAAGCAATGACTATGGGTATAGCTTAGTGGCAAATCACTTAACCCGTGAAAAGCCCTGTATGAAATGAACACTAAAACTAATGTGAGCGAAGATGAAGAGGCAGCTGGTACATACCTGTAATCCCAGCAATCCAGAGACTATGGAAGAGGAAACATCAGTTTTAGATCCGCCTGAGCACGTTCTTTTCAATCACATATATTTATCATATTAAAAAATTACTCAATACATGTATAAATAAGTAAACAAACTGAGCATTTTAATCCTTCAGTATTTATAGTTTTCATAATTTATTTAATTAAATCAAATAACTTGCTCTCTTCAATTGTATCATTAGTTGAAGACTTATTTGTGTTTCATGCAAAGTTGTCACACACAGATATGTTTATATGTAACAATAATAGCTCAACTATATGTGTTCTCTAAAAATGTAGTTATGCAAGGAATTTTGGAAGATGAAATAAGAAATTTAATATATCAGTCAGTAATATTTACAGTCAAATAAGTGTAAATGTTTTCTGACTATAAGAGCCCATAACATACTTATGTATTTGGTAAATTATCTATAAAAATCATGTTCTCCTAATATTTGATTGTGGAGCTATTTTACTGTCTCAACCTCTATCACTTACATATTTCTGCTTGTTATAACATGTAGTAGTCTACATGATTCACCCTTGCCCATAATTAAACTCATTAAAAGTACTACTATATTGTTACTTATGCTAATCTTAGCAAGTATAGGACTCTTAAATCAATTAATTAGCAAATAAATTACTTATTTTATCTGAATTAAACTGGCCTAGTAATATTATTCAAGTAAATTTCCAGTAGATATTAATGTTATATTGATTTATAAATTATTACTTCTATTCAAATTCATTTTATAATCCATGATATATGTGCTGTTCTTCAAGTAAGAAACTCAGAAACATGCTGGATATAATAACCTGATTCTATTTTGCATTGATAAAAGAATCAAGAAATTTAATAACCAACATATCATTTAAGTCCATAAAACAACACCTGAAAAACAACTAAAATAGCCCAAGGATTTAAAACTGTACTTCAGTGAGTTGCAGAAAAATCAAATGCTTCCAAAAAAAAATTACAAACATAACGATTGATTAAAATAAGGACAGGAACAAAACTCAGATGCCATGTCACACCATAGGACCAGCACCCTATTCTATTTTTACTTTTGTTGAAATTTAATATATTACATCAAGACTTTTAAAAAGTAACCAAATATAGTTTGTGAGAAATGTCCATGTACGTAAAGGCTGCAGAATCTTAGGTTTCCTCTAGCCTGTGTCTCTGGTGGGATCAATTATCAACAAGCCCTCTAAGTGAGCCCCAAGAAGAACACCATGAAATGACAACTATGTAACTTGAGTGATCAGAAGAAGCCACAGGCCATAAAGTATGGCTAAGTGAGCATTTTGAAAATTCATTGTGTGCCTTCTCTTCCTGACCTTTGAGACGCACCATAAGATTACAATGCTGACACTTAGCGTTGGATAAGCAGCCACTTAACCATCTAGAAAATGGCTTCAAAACACTGTAATAATATTTTACACACATTAAGGCAAATTCTGTGAGGTTATTAAACTACTCGATGTTTACAAAGAATGTTACAATGTCAGCCATTTAATTACTTCATAAATTACAGTTCTAGTACACTGAGGGCTATTATATGGACCTTGTTAATATAATATTAAGTATCTCTGTGAGTTGAGAGGTTCCGAGGTGCAGTTTGCCATTTGGAAAGGTCAGTATATAGTTTCCTTTAGTTTCTATTATAGTACCCAACTAAATAACTGTGCAAAAAGTGTGCAGAAATTGAATTGCAAATATAAACACATTGACCTTCAGGTTCTCCTTCCATAAATAATGGTAGTGACTTGTAGAGCCAGAACACGGATTTCCATGTAGACTAAGAATGCCAGCCTGTTTCATTCTCTTGAGATAAATGGTGTCTTAGGAGCTAGGTTTTTTGTAGTAAGGGAAGAAACAATGGTATGAGGTTGATTCATCTTGATTAGGTGAAAGCATGGAACATCAGGGTAGAGTAAGGTCCTGGACAGAGGTGGCTGAGAAAAGTGAGGAACCACAGCTGCCCCAGGCTGCTGAGAAGCATCAGAAGCAATAAAGCAGGTCTGTTTCTTTTCTGAGCTGGGATGGTGCAGGCCTCTAGGAAAGAAAGACACAGTCCAGAACCTCCTTATCATTGGCATTGGGGAGAGAGCACATATGTCCTCTTCATGCGTGCATATATTGTGCATTTATTGGCACCTAAATTTAGCTGGAACAGATACCCCTGTCCTAAAGATCCCAAAAAATAGTAGCAAGCATTCTGAGCTTGGAAGATGCGGCATCATGTTACTGTGGCATTGCACATAGGAGAAATGTTTGAAAGAAAGCTAAAAAGGCATCATTTCCAAAGGATATGTCTGTGAGCTACAAATTTATTTTTAACAGGTATTTCATAGACTTTAAGTATAGTGTCAGCTCAGTATTATAATATTATTATAATATCGGCTTAGCAAGACAGGATTAAAAACTATATAAAGACAGAAAAAATATAAAGGGAAATAATAAATTAAATGGGGTTTCTAGCTAAAATAAGTATGAATATGTATATTTGAAACCTATTTTGCCTTTCTTTCATATAAGCACCTTTTCTCTCTTTCTCTACCCCCTCTCCCTCTCTCTTCTCTTCCTCTCCTCTTCTCTTTTCTTTCTCTCCCTTTCCGTTTCCCTCCCCTTCTCTCTCTCCCTCTCTTCTCAGTGTGTACCTGCTCCTGAGATCTTAAAAATGACTGGGCAGATGTGCTCTGTGGGGGTAGGTAATATTGTGCCCAAAAACATAGACTGTTGACCAATAATAATCTCACTCTCTGCTGGAGACTCTGCTTGTATTTTTCAGAAAGCAACAAGAACCGGGGACAACCGAACTCCACCAAAGGGACCTGATTTGACAGGGGAACACCCAAGCAGGAGACAATTCACCTTAAACTCACCATTTAGAGCCCTAACATAACCTCTAAGGAAGTGAGATGACAAGCAAAAGAGCTACTCCCACAGCAAGGCAGATAACCTGGGGAAGGACAATGGAGAGTGGCACCAACGGTGCCCAAAATTGTCCAAAATACAAATTTACAGACTCTTAAAACCCTAATAACTATGCAAAATTTAAACTCACCCACTATGACTCAGGAAAATTTGCAGAAGAGGGGGCAGAAAGAAGAGTCATGGGGGTGAGAATAACTAATGCATAAGAGGGAATGTCATCATGGATTCATGGCTTTATCTAATAGACTATGATGCTGAGCATATTGTTGTGTTAATATATACATATATACATATATATATATATATAATTCTAAACCAATAAAACATTTAAAAAAGGATTGTGAAGACATAAAGGGAAAATGAAAAATTTCTGCTGCATGATGCTATTTGTAAATCTGATTGATAGGAGAGTGACAAATGAAATATGTTTCAGTTAATTTTTTTTAATTATGAAGTGCTTGATATGCTTGGAAAGCAATGTAGCCCAAATATGAACATCCAGTAATTACAAGAGGTGGATGATAAATGCTTTTTACCAAAAAGACAATACTTAAAAACCCCTGGCACAGATTTATATTAAGTCACTAACCTTTCCCACTTCTGAGAAATAATACATGGAACAAAGGAAATCATTTTGAATGAGTGAAAACTTAAGAAAGGTCATTCCTATAGTTTTTGAGATAGGGTCTCATGTTTCTCAGGATGGTCAAAAACTCCCCATGCAGATCATTCTGCTTCTTCCTCCCAAGTGTTGGGATAACTGGAGTGTCCACCATGTCCACCATGTAATTTAGATTTGAAATGTGATCATTGATGGTTGTATATTTTACATTTTAAATGTATTATTATTTATATAAAATAGATACATGAGAGATTATAGAGATAGATAGATAGATAGATAGATAGATAGATAGATAGATAGATAGATAGATAGATAGATGGACAGAGATAGTTAGGGTCTCTTAACAGTGCAAATAAACTTCAGATGCATGCACCACTTTGGAAGGCATATATGCTCACTACTATACCACCAACACACCACTTTGTGCTCTTGGCTTTATATGGGTACTGAGGAACTGAACCTGGTCAGTCAGGCATTGCAAGAAAGTACATTTAACTGCTAGCCATATCTCCAGCCTCTGGGTTTGTTGTTGTTGTCGTTCAGAAAATATTTGAGTAGTATTTGAGAGCAAGAAATCCCTCCTCAAAAGGGAGCCAGACCAGCATGACGTTCACTTTCCATAGTGCTCCCCATGTTGCATGAAGAAAGCAAAGTCAGGCAGCCTTGCCTCAGAAGGCAGCGTTCCTCATTGCTCATAGGGAGGCAGGGCAGCCACATTAATGGTCATGTTCATCAGAGGATATTTGTTGCGCAGAGCAGGTATGATCTCAGGAGCCCAATTGATGTAAAAACTGCTCCCATAGGGAAGGACTCCATAAGGGAGGGAGGGAATTGGCATTATGGGAGGGGAGGTATGAAGAACATACAATTTATAGTAGTAAGAAAACTTGACAACCAAATTTTTAAAACATCATTGGGACTATGGATCTGGCTCAGTGGATAGAAGTGCTGGCTTTGCAAGCCTGACAGCTTGATTTGGGATCCCAGAACCCATATAACAGTGCAGAAAGGAGTTCTGTAATCCTGGCTCTCCTGTGACTAGATTTAAGATGGAGACAGGAGAATTCAAGAAGGTTGGTGACCAGTGAGTCAGGAGTATGCAACAGTGAACAATAAGACACTCTGCCTCAAACAAGTTGGAAGGTGAACACTTATAGTGGCCCATGCATAAGCAGACTCACACACATATGCACACCCACATCCAAGACTCAGAAACACATACAACATTAACAGTTTTAAATGCCCTGTAAGCACACAGAGTCTTCCCACTACCTGCTTTTTTTTTTTAAGGTCTCAGAGCTAGGTTGCAAAGTGAAGGTAGTTTAAAAATCAAAGACACATTATATTTTCTCTGGGTACTGGTCACAAAATAAATGATCATAAAACTCAATAAGCCTGATCCCCCAGGGGGTTTAATATCAACCTGCAATTATGCAAAAATTATTAAAGAACAAATTGATGGTTAAATTTTCAACTGGGAAATAAGATTGACTTTCTAAAGAGTAGTAATATATATCGTAGGGGTGATTTAAAAATTTAACTGGCCTGGGTAGATAGCTCAGTGGGCAAAGTGCTTGCAACCAGCAAAGCACAAAGATCTGAGTTCTAATCTCCCACACCAATATTAAATAAAGTAGCTATGTGTGGCACTACATGCCTATAATGCCAGTGCTGTAGAGACAGAACCAGTAGAATTACCAGGAAGTGGGGGGGGGGGCAGCTCATCTAGCCTAACAGTGAAAGACCCTGTCTCCAAATTTAAGGTTGAGAGCAAATGATAAAAACACCTAGCCTCTTCACACACGTGTGCACACATATGCAACTACACACAAGTAGAAACATGCATACACACATGCATTTACACGACACACACACATCTACATAAAAACAAAATGCCAAGCAGGATTTCTACATGTCAGTGTGGAGATTTAAGAGATGAGATTCCCTGAGCCATATGATTTTATTTACGACATTTAAAAAAATTATGGCATTTTTTTATTTTAGCAACAAATTATTCTTTGTAATGTTTTATGTTTAAGACCTTGGCCTATAGATTCATTTATTTTCCCACAGTGGCAAGCTTAAAAACTTACTGAGATTTTCTTCTATTCTTTTTCATCAAGTTATGAAAAAAACTAGGTTGCTTCTGCAAACTAATGCAGATTTAAAGTCTGCAATATATAAAATTTTATAGTCAGAAGCCCTTGTAATTTTATTGCAGCCAGCTTTACACACTTATTTCATAGGAGGCATCCAGTGCACAGCCTTGTCCAGGTTCTAGGAAGATAAATGGATTTTCTTTTTGGAATAATTCTGCACTTTGTCAATGTGTATATATTTATTCCCGCATAGTTTAGCTCATCCAGGTAAATGGCTTCTGATTCTCAATTGCTCCATTGTGACACATGTATAATGTTGTTTGTAGCATTAACATAACTATGCGGATTCATGCAATGCTTGACATTTTTCCTTATTTTGGCCACTGGTGATGGCAAGCTCTCTACTCATCATCTAGTTGGAGGATTGAATAATATTAAATAACTAATATCAACAAGTAATTCTCTACTGTCAATTGTAAGCTGGATACCTTGTTTTACTTATTTATTATGTTAATAAAAATTACATATCTAGGACAAAAAAGAGAAAAATATGGCATTAATAAACATGGTCAAAGCTCTCAGATAAAGAAGTTGAAATGTTATAATTATATCAATAAAGAGCTGCACATTTTCTCAAGGACATACTTTTTGTGTTTATTTGTTTGAAAAAAAATTGCCACCAAAGTACGAAGTGCATATCTCACTACTAGGTTTGAGAACATAATTTGTTTTGTAGATTTCTGAGGGAAAAGCTCATTGATCTGTGTCTGTGCGTATGTTTTCATATCTGTATGAGTGCACATGTGTGCCTGTGTGCACATATGGGGGGCAGAGGTCCACACTTGGTATCTTCTTCAATCACTTGTCACCTCATTTGTGAGACATGGTCTCTTGCTGAACAGTGTTCACACATTCAGCTAGCTTTCCCAGTCTGCCTCCTTGGCACTGGAGTTATAGGCATGGGCTGCCATACTCAGCTTTTAACATGGGTGTCGGGGCTCTGAAATCAAATTCTCATGTTTGCATGGCAAGCACTGTACCCACTGGATCCTCTCCTCAGCCCCTCATTTCTCATTTTATCTCATTTTTACACAGCTGCATTTAGTAAGTACTCAGATAAAATGATATCCTTAAGATTTCACAAGTAGTGATCATCAGAATAAGGGTTTCAAATCTGTAGGCTTAGTCTGTTTTCTTATTTTGTACCATGAATTTAAAGTACTTTAAGTAAAAATTATATTTGTATTCAGATTAATATGAATCACTTTATTTTCACCAGCAGTTCTTTGTTTTTCCCTTTTCTGTGACACATATTTATGACCTTAAAAATGACTTGGCTCTAGTTTTATTCCTTTCTGAAAGATGACTATTCTAGGGTTGGGATTAAAAATTTGGGAGCTGGGAGGTAACACAGCAGTTAAGGTGCTTGTATGGAGAGCCCGATGACCTGAATTTGATTCCCCAGTACCCAGGTAAAGCCAGATGCACAATCTGAAACATCTGGAGTTCATTTGCAGTGGTAGGGACACTAGCATGTGTGCTCATTCTTTCTCTTTCTCTCTCTTTAGTAATAAATAAATAAATAAATAACTATTTAAAATCTCCTCATAAATCTACAAAATCAAACATATTCTCTAAACTAGTAGTGAGATTTCAACTTGGAGTCAAATGAGTGTTCTCTATGTGTGGCAGTTTGCATAATGACCCCCAAAAGAATTAAAGGTTTATTATAATTGTAAATTGTCTTCAGCCTTCTGGCTGGAGGAAATGTCACTTGGCCTAGCTTCCTGGGGAATAGTCCTTTCTAATTTGGATGTAAAATACTAGGGAGAGATATGCAAAAGAAGAGCCAGAACCCTGGTCTGGAGTTCTGCATTTTTGTGAACACAGTGTGCTTGCGTGCTTGCTTCTGGTGGTGGGTTCTCTCTGTCTCTGCTTGCTTCTGTGAAAGGGAGACGGCCTTTCCTTAACATCCCCTGGATCTGTTCAATAAATATTTTCCTCCCCAAATCGTGCCTGGTTTGAAGATTCATCCCAGCTGCATGTGGCTGACTATGACACTATGTAAATGAGAATTCTTCTAGATTTCATCCATTAAACTATTGTTGGTCAGTGACCATTCAGAGAATTTTAGCACGTACAGACCAGCCAGCAAGATACAGAGTTCTCAGAGGAAGGAAGGCTGAAGATCTGAAGATGGGGACAGGGTAGTGTGAAGGGTTTCATGTCTTGTGAGCAAGGACTAACAAGTCACAGCAGAAGTATAATAATCAACAGAAGACATGCCCAACTAAAATCAGATGTTTGCCACTCAGTCATGTGCATCATTGCAGGGAAGAAGAGGGAGATAAGCAATACACAGGATGATGGGCGATTCACAGGCCATCTGACACTCTCTGGTCCATCTACTCATTCTGATGCTGCCCATGAAAGCAGACAAGTGCTTTCCAATTTTGATTGTCCTCTCTATCAAAGAAGATTGTTTGGTGTCTTTTCTTGTAAGATGTATAGCTGTTTTTACATCTACAAACCACTGAGTAGCGTTTTTCTCATTTTCATAGCTAAAGCTAGTGGCAGAAACAAAGTTTACTAGATTCTTCTTCTCCATGTGCAGGAAACCACTTCTATTCGGGGTCAGCAAGCACTCTGAAGCGCTACCAGAATAGTATGATCTTTCTTAGATAATTTGACCAGAATAGACTTGTAGATATGTACCATCTCCTACTCATGTATCTAGTAATCACAATAAAAAAGAGAGAGAAGTAAATTCTAGCCTGAAACTAGAATTTAAGTTTTAATGAAGAATGTTTATTGAAAGAACTGACTTCCTCATTGTATGACTAATGTGAGGAATATAACAGAAGTCTCTCAGGCTGCCAAGAACCTGTTTTAGGATTTGAAGTTCTGACAGAGCTAATCCAGGCTCTACCCTCTTGCCTTGTGCTGAGGGTAAGAGAGTGCTTGAGAAACATATGTGAGGAGAGAAGTAAATACGCTCTAGGAATGCTGAGGTCCCTCACAGTAGCCATGAGCTCTGCCATCATACAGTAGCTAGCGCATGTCCACATGAGCTCAGGTATACCGAAATGGGCCAGAAAAATGTGCCTTGTAAAACAAGGCATCACAACAGTTAAAGATGAAGGCATTTATTTTTTTAATATTTATCTTTCCCTCATACCTAGAGAGGCAACATATGTATCAAGGCAAAGAGAAATATATCTGAGTGGCATCCATACTGCAGCTAGTTGGAATTGCTGCTTGTGAGAAGGCAGGGTTCTGGAATATATATGAGATTGAAGCTTTAAAATAAACCACACTGAAACATTACAATGAGAAAAAGATGGGGGAAATTAGGGCTCACAAGAAGGTATAATATCTGGTCTTTTAGTTCCATAAGCTATTGTTGATCAGCAGCAAAGGGGATCACGACAGAACCTTTAAAGAATCAATACAAGGATATCAGCATTTCAAAGGGCTCACCTTCAAAGACTGAAAGCTGAAAACGCCAGGTATCTGAGAGTTTGTGAGTTACAAGTGCACACACTTTGTTTTTAACTTGAAGAGGCAATGCTATGTCTCACAAATTTTGTTTCCAATTGTATTTCCAATAATCATTTGAATTTTTCAGAATTGTTTTTTCTTTTGGTTCAAAAATGTAATATCTGAATCTACACATCTGTAGTGTGTCTCAGAGGTGAGACAGAAGCTTAGTAATGCACAAAAGTAATACTTTCAGCAAAGTGCATTCTTGACAGCATTTTTAATGTTTTCAATAGAATAGAATCCACACAGAATTTATGATTTTCATACATTTTCCCCCATTTTGTGTGGATATAACATTATAAATATCCTCAATTTCTACTTGAATGTATCATTTAGACTCATTTTTGTAATAGCATGCATCTGTTCCATTAATCCATATATACAGATGTTTCATACACACCTATGGTCACCAACAGTTCACTAATGTGACATCTACATACACATGTGTCTCTGAGTATGCCCTCATTGTTTTTCAATCAGTTAAACTCACATGAAAATATCTATTCATGTAGTTATAAGTATTGATTATCTCATACATCGCAGTAACTGTTCTGGACATTGGAAAATGCCATGGGGATCAAGATAAATAGAGTCTATGTTCACAATTCACAACTATTGGGAACGGCAGATGGATAAATATGTATAATGATGAGCAGTATGATAGACAGGTACATGACTAGTACAAAAAAGGAACTCAATAAAATGTAAAATGGAGAGGAAGAAATAATATTTAAGGTAACAGCTACAGAGAGATGATAAAAGTGAAAGTTAACTAGTGAAGAATGGAGGTGTGTTCCAGGATAAGTGAAATAGACAACAATAATATGATGACTGCTAGGTGTGAAGGGAGAACACATACAATGTATATGAACCTGCAGTGAGATTTTGCTTAATTGGCAAGTTAGAGAGGAGAGGCAAGGAAAGATTGACTTGTCCTAGTAGCTCAATTATATATACCATGGCTGAGTACCTTTAGTTATGACCAGGGACTATCATTTTACCTCACCATAGCATCCCCTGGCCTCCGACCTGATGGATCTGTTCTGATCGGACCTTCAGAACAAAACACCCTGTATTAGCTTTCTGGTGCCATCTTGCTTTTGTCTAGTTCTGGTAGAGGGTGCAGAAAAAGCCACTGGGGTTTATGAGGAAGTATGCTAGATATTCCTGAGTCTGCAGTGAACCTCAGCAACTTGATCACTATATGCAGAAGTGGTACCCCTGCCTTCAATCCACTCCCCTGGCTGCAGTGTGAAAGTCAGGTCAGGTGAGTAATAGGCTCCTGTTGAGACACCACTTAAGACACCTTTGCTGCAATCAAGGTGAGAAATGCTTGTCATCTGGACTAGAAATGGAGATAAATGAGTGGCTTCCAGTTTTCCAAGGAGACCAAAGACTCATAATTTAAATATAAGGGTTTCTTCTAAGAGTGCAATAAAAATTAAAATCTTTTATTCAAACCTCT
The DNA here is from genome assembly GCA_004024765.1 of Zapus hudsonius. Taxonomy (NCBI): domain Eukaryota; kingdom Metazoa; phylum Chordata; class Mammalia; order Rodentia; family Dipodidae; genus Zapus; species Zapus hudsonius. The sequence goes on along the minus strand of PVHP010010177.1, from coordinate 19,209 downwards.
CTGTGTTGTGGCAGCCGTGCTTGTGTAATTGATGTTCCCCTGTTGGGGTATTCTTGAATTTGTGATAGGACAACTCCATAACCTGAGAATAATTCCCATTAACTTGAGACATAAGAGATGTGAGGAATGAGCAAGTGCTCAATGATACTTGGCTTAGAGGATTTTTAACCGACTAGAGTATCAGCATACAGGCTACAAACATGATAAAATGCTATTTAAGAAGTCTAATTTTTAAAAACATGCCACATAAAACAATGTATCTATCCTCACAGGGAGGGATTTAAAGGAATAAGTGTTTCCTAAATCTTCAAAGCAGCTTATAGACTTCACTTGTGGAATTCTTAAAACTCCCTTTGGAATTACGTAACTAAATATTTCATTATTGCTTTTCACAGACATATTAAATACAGAGTGCTGAAGAAAGACACATTTCCTATATGGCCTAAACTTTGAGCAAGTTTAAATATATTGCTCGGGTATTTATTTATTATTTAGACTGTGACAAATAGTTGTTTTATTACTCATTGTAGAATCAAAGTAGGGCATTATGGACATATTAAAATTCAATGTAGTTAAGACATATAATAAGCTATGAATACACACAGGAAGCTATAGCCAAAAGGAAAGAATGGATATATTATCATCACCCAGAATCTCTCCAGATCCATTTGTACCTTTTGAGTCCATGTCAAAATGTGTCAGACAATTCATCTCCTAATTCCAAACACTGAAGATTGATTATCAGTTTATCAAGATTATATAAATATAAAAAAACCAATATGCTCAATTAGTTTTGACTATTTACTTTAGTATGACTGTTCTGATATTAGTCAATGATGCTATATCAATAGCATGTTCCTTTATTGAGGAATGTTCTTCCTTTAAATTAATAAATGTACACAATTGCTTATCCATCCTGCTATTCTCGATGTTCAGGTGCTTTCCAGATTGTAAATATTGCAAATAAAACTGATAGGAAAATTTATATTTAGGTCTTTATAAAAATATTCACTTTCTTTTCACTAACGTAAATATTACAATGAGAAACAATTGGATCATGGAGGAAGGGCATATTAAACTTTGAAAGAAACAGCCAAAGTGTTTCACAAAATAGATGTGCGATGCAACATACTTGTTGGATAAGTTTGTAATGAAATCCCCGTCTAATTGTAACTTCACATTTTTCTAACAACAGAAGTCATAAAGTAACTTAAATGTTTGTCTTCTGTGTGTTTATGTTCATGAATTGTGTATTCAAATTTTTGCCTATTTAAAAATACATATTTTCTTATAATGGCTTTTTAAGAGTTCCTTTCTGGACTTTTGAATTCAAATCTCTTATCACATATGGGTTTTGCAATTATTTTCTCTCTGTCCATTGTGCACCTTTGAAAGGAAATATTTTTGTAATTTTGAAAGTTCCAATTATCATTAATTGAATAGTGCCTTTCATGTTAGACTTAAGAACACTGAGTGATCATGGTCACAAAGATTTTCTCTTTTTTTTTTTTTCTTTCACACAGATGTTTATATTTTCAGGTTTTCTATAAAGGGCCATGATCTATTCAGAGTGAGACTTTGCATATGGAATATTCACAGATAAAAGTTTGTCTTTGCATATGGCTACTCAATTCTTCCACTTTTTCCTTTCATTTCGCCAAAAAACAATCTTTCCTACAATGAATTGTTTCATTACTTTTAAAAACCACCAGTTGCCCATATGTGTGTAGCCCATAGTATTATTTTGTTTAACCAAGTATATATATATATATAGTGTCAACTACAGTAAATCTAGAAACTGCAAATAAGAGGAAACATAACATTTGTCTCTGAGACTTGCGCCATTGGCATCCATTTTCCTGCAAATGCCATAACTTCATTTTGTTGAAACTTAAAAAAAGTCTCTATGTTTTGTCTACTCTTTTTTCTCAAATTTGATTTATAAAAATGTATGTGTGTGTGTTTGTGTGTGTGTGTTTCTGTTAGTGTATGTGCATCCCAATGAAAAGCAGATGCCCTTGGCAGTTTTTGCATCATTCTTATATGGATGGCTTAGAAATTGAACCACGGCCACAGGTTTTACAATCACCTCTAACTGCTGAGCCATCTTCCTAGCTTAGCTTTGTTAATTTATTCCTTTCTTGCTATTGATTAGTTATGTTTATTCCATAACATAGCTATTGTGAATAGTATTGCAATATCCATCAATGTGCAAACTTTTCCGTCATGTTTACTTGGGTCTTTCACCTAGTCTGTCTCTGGGTGTGGTTGTGAGGTCATTTCTACAGCTGATTAACTGAAGTGGCAAATTATGGTGCTTTCAGTGGGTAGCACCTTCCAATCTGCTGTCAGAGGCAGAAGCAGAGTCAGTCATATCCCTTTGCTTTCTTCCTGAAGGAGGCATCTAATACCGCAACTGCCATCGGTCACTGACTTCACTCTCTTGCTTCATAGGTCTTCCAATATTGACAGAGTATCTGTGGCTCTCCAGGGAGCTTCAGGCCTTCAGCACTTGTTTAGGATTGCTGTGGACTGGGCCACTCCTGTGTTGTCTGCCTGTGAATCATGAAGATGGCCACTATTAATGTACACAACTCTTCTTACATAAGCCAACTTGGAGAGCACCCTCTTACAAATCATATGTATATTCTATTGTTTCTGGTCCTCTATAGAACCCTGATGAGTACAGTGATACTAAGTCAGATTATCCTCCATCATGTAGGTGAACTTCATCCAATCAATGCAAACCTTACAAAAAATAGATGGAGACTCCAAGAGAAAAAAGAACCCTATCCGGGCTGCCTGTAAATTCAGCTGCATCATTAACAACCCCTGCCGTCCAGTCTAAACCACAGGTATTGGACTTCCCAGTCTTCATAATTGTGTGATCCTGTTTCTCAGATTGAATCTCTTTGTATTCGAAATGAGAACACCCTATAAATCCTGTTCTGTGGAGAACTCTGACTAATGTTGTGATATGCAGTGCCTTTTGCCTTTCTATTAGTTAAGACATATGTTTACAGATAAACAAAACCTAAATCCAACTGGCTTATGCAATAAATAAATAATAAATAAAAGATTGTCACATCTACTTAAGTGTCTTCTGTTATCCATAGAATTTTCTGGTCTCAGGAACAATTGGAACCAGGAATTCAAGCACCATCAATGCTCTCTTTACACACCTATATGTTTCTTACTTTTATGAGTTGTTTTCCTGTCTCTAAGAAAATGTGACTTCTTTGCTGGAGAGATGGCTCTGACATTAAAGGCATTTGCTCCAGAGGTCTCAAGTTAATTTGCAGTGGCAAGAGGCCCTGGCATGCCCATGTTGTCTCTCATTCTCTTTCTTTCTCTCTCATAAATAAATAAATAGAAAACCTAATTTCTGCTTCTCAGGAGACTTCCTATTGGGGTGATGTTTGCTGGCAGTATGATTTTATTTCAAAGGTTGACTTCTCCAATGCTTTTCAATCTCAAGCCTAAACATCCCATGAATGAGTTTCATTGGCCTGCATTGGACAGATGCCCTCCATAGATTAATAAACTACATCTAGGGTTGAGATATAACATAGATTTGTATACATGCCAGAACTATATAAAGGACATGCTGGAAGACACTGATGCTAAGGAAGGGATCTGGACAGGAACATGCATTTGTTAGATTTATTTTTGAAAAGTTTAATAAGGTAAATTTCTAAAAACGATATAAAATGAGTTGTTTTCCTCATATAAACACACGTATAATAAGCTTATTCAAAATCTGAGATTCTCCCTAAGACCTGAGATCAAATCAAAATATGACATTGTAGTTGACTAGGATCCTCTAGTGTGCACAGAACCTTTATCTATGGTAACCATACTATAAGAAATGCAAATAAAAACCACAGTGAGATTCCACCTTACTCCAGTCAGAATGGCAATCATAAAGAAAACCAACAACAATAATTGTTGGCGAGGATGTGAGGGAAAAGAAACCCTCATTCACTGCTGGTGGGATTGCAAGCTTGTTCAACCATTTTGGAAAGCACTGTGGAGACTCCTAAACAGAATGGAGATAGAGCTACCAGTGGACTCAGCTATCCCTCTACTAGGCATCTACCCGCAAGATGTCACTCCTCAGGAGAGAGACATTTGTGCAACTATATTTATAGCAGCTCAATTCATAATAGCCAAGAATTGGGATAAACCAAAATGCCCGTCCATGGAGGAATGGATAACAAAACTATGGTATATTTACATTTCAGCTGAAAGGAAAAATGAAATATTGAAATTTAGGTAAAAGTGGTCTGACTTGGATCAGATCCTACTAAGCGATCTCTCAAAAGAACAGAGAGCCAAACACCGCATATTCTCCCTCATATGTGGTCCTTAACCAGGCTAACCAAAAACTCTATGTATACCAGTAGAAAGAAGTGAGAGGTTATGACTGAGGGTGAGGGATGGGGGAGGGGAAGGACTTAAGCATGAAGCTAAACCAAAATGGATTCAAAATCATAAAATCTTCATGAGCATACTGTAACCTATTGAGTAAGTATTGGGCATCGTCTGGCAAGAGGGGCCTTGAATACAAGGGGAGAGAGAGGCTAAGCCTCTGAAAAATTGATTAGTCTGGCAACTCCTGGTCTCAGTCATTGGCTCCTTCCCTCACTGAGCTGTTGACCAAAGTGCCCATGCAGTTCCAAAAACAAGACAGGATTCTGTCAAAACTCTTGAATAACCACCCCAGGCCTGAGGCAAGATCCTGTTGCTGAAGAAACCACAGAAAGCCATCTATCAGCATCGAGAGAACCTTTAAGGCCCAGAATGGTATCCAGCCCCCAGATGGTAGTTAGTGCAGTGCTGGAAGGCACAGCATAAGCTGCCAGGGGAAGCTGGTCAAGGACAGCTGGAGTAAACAGACACCACTGGCATGAAACACAGTCTGCTGTCAGGAGTAGGCTGACCACACCTCTTACTGGGAGAGAAAAGCAAACCAAGTAAGGAGCACTTGTGCAATGGAGGAGCCAAAGACTGGGGGAGGCAATCAAAAGCTTTTAAATTTGGCCAAATAATCCACTTCATGAGGAGGAGCCCTTAACTGGAACTGGGGATTTAGGGCAATATGCACTGGGAGACGGACTCTTGGGCCCCCAAGGAGGGATGCACTAATCTAGAGATTGACAGAGAGGCTACTAAAAATAGAATCTAGCTAATTCAGAAATGTGTATCTCAGTTAACCTATTCTGATCTCACTCTCTGATGGAGATTCTGTTTGTATCTTTCAGAATGCAGCGAGAGAGCTGTGGCCCATCCAACCCTACCAACAAACTTCAGGCTGATAGCTGACATCCTAGCAAGAGATGAGCCACCCCAGACTTACGGTGGAGGATCCATATGGAACCCCACAGAGAATGTTGGGATGAACAAGGGACCTATAGCCACAGCTATTCGGCCAACACAGGATAAGCCAGTGAGACAGACAACAAAGATTTTTGACACAACCTAAAGTAGAAATACAAAGACCCCTAAATTCTCAACAATAAAACAGCCTTAATACTCACCCAACAGGACTCAGGGAACTGAGAGAAAGAGTAGGCGGAAAGATTTTGAGAGCCTTGGTGGAGGAGAATATCCATGGACATGGCCCCCCTCAGTAACAAAATACTAGGGCTGGCGAACTGGGCTGACTCCTAGACTAGCCATGATTCCCTGCCCCAATGACTGATCCAGATGGCACACGGAGGAGGATATCCAGCTGATTGGGGAAGGGGAAGAGGGGCATTGGGGAACAACTGAACTCGGGTAACAACTAATTGTTTGCCCATTAAATAATGTAACTCATTATGGAAATAAAATTAAAAAAAAAAGAATTAACTCTACTCAGTAACCCTGAATGAAAGTGGAGTGGTTTTTCATGGAATGATCAGTATGGATTTTCTGAACAACCAAATTAACTGTCACTCTCTGACCTGATCCTCATACCTGGATCTGCTCTTCTTTGGAATATTTCTTAATGTGGATTATTCATTTATCCTTTCCATATCTTTTCTTTTGATTTATATTTTCATACCCATATTTTAAAATCCAATAAAAGTTGAGGCTTTTCTGACTTATTTACACCTATATTTCAGCACTTGAAAAAAAAAGATGAATCTAAATTAAGAATTTATTTTTAATAATAAAGGTTTTAAATAATAAAAACTTTAGACATCATATTAAAATCATTTACATGAATGCATCTACACAGGTAGAACCATTTCTGACTGGGACTATAGGACAAGGTGAAATTAAGAGATGCTGCTTCACAGTGTAGCCTAAGAGGGTCTAGACATCTTAACTCATCTTTCAAAACCAGTGATCTAATTTCTCATATCCTCCTGCCCCGTATGTCAAGTGTGACAGAAGCGATGTAGTCAGTAAGTGATCAAACAGATGTTTCATTTGTATTACCATTCACTATATTGTGTCAGAATTGACAGCCCAACCATGCAGCATGTCAACTGCCTAAAAATTTTTTAAAGTCTCTATTTAAGGTTCCTCATGGCTTATAAAAAAAAATTCTCCTGTGAAACACATGGGAAAGTTAACAATGTTTTATCACAGAAAAATTGTACATGAATTTAGATGACAGTGATACACAAGGAAGTTTTGTCACTGACACCCAAGAGCAATCATGGTAGTTATGAGGCTACCTCAGTACAAAGATTACAGCTGTAAATGGTATATGAATTGAATGCTATTCAAATATGCAAAATCTCAGCAGATTGTTGAATGAATATATATATATATATATATATATATATATATATATATATATATATATATATATATATATATATATATGACCTCTTGTTGTACTATTATTTTGGGGTCCTTTCCTTTTCATGATGTTGATATATTATACTGTTTTTGGATAGGCTCTCCATTTAGAATGCTTTCCATGACAAGTCACTTTCAAAGTTGATATTTATGGATATGTGTTATTGTAACTTATATTTAAAAAAAGAAGGGTTTAGTTAGACTTTTTATATGGGTGTTGTAGTCACTTCCACAGAGTTGGCACAAATACCTACTCAGACACAGTTTATGGAAGGAAAGGATTCATTTCAGTTTACAAAGACCAGGGGAAGCTCTATCAATGGTAGAAGAAGCTGCTTACTGCTTATTTCCATCCATTATAGCAGAATAAACAACTTTAGCATCAAACATCAACAAGCAGCAATTGCCAGAATTTAAACTGCTTTTTCCACACCTTTGGACTAAAGTTAGTTTCCCCCTTCCTCCACCCACGACATGCCACCAATAGTAGGCTGCTGGAGATTTAAGCAAGATCAACCTTAGAAAATATACCTGTGGTTATGCCTAAGCATACATTCACATTCATACCACCACATTTTGGCCTTGTCCCCCAGAGACTCATGACCATCTTACACTGTAAATAGTATTTTGTCAAAATTTAAAGGTCCCCATAATCTTTTCCAAATTTAATATTGTTCTATGGTCCCAAGACTTATCTGAGATTTAAGACTGCCTCATACCTGTGAGTCCTATAAAATCAAAACAAGTTATGTACCTCTAACACATAATGTCACAAAGTAAATGTTTCCATCGCAATAAGTGATAAAAAAGAGAGACCAGACCAATACAAAAGGAGAGACTAGACCAATAAAAAACTGATTACGATCAGGTAACCATAAAACAACTATAATTCAAGTCCCACGTGCATTACCAGTGACAATAGTCTCTGAATTTTAAATGTCCATCCCTCCATCTGAGCTGAGTAACCAGGGAAAATCTTTGATCCTGAATCAATAACATTCTATGGTAGCTTTAACATAGACCTGGTATGCCTAAAGCAACTTCGGGGCTCTATTGTAAACCAATTTCCACTTTACAGTGACCTCATTGGCTTTTCTGCATGAGGACATCACCCTGCTTCACACGTCACATCTCAGGAGAAGCTCCTAGAAGAATGTGCATATCATGCCCTGCTTTCATGTATTTTTCATATTTTCAAAATAAATATAAGTTGTGCAGAGACACAACCATTGTTAATCCAGGGGAAAGAAATCTTAACCTAGAGCTTTGAGAATTCTTCCTTTCAGTCATCTCCTTTCCAAAGTGTTTGTATTTCTATTCAGCCTTTCCTGGGTGGACATCATCCTTAAGCATCTTTTCCATTATTTCCATCTAAATCAGTTGGCCCATGCTTAGTGGCTGAAATAGTGAATTTAGCCACCTAAAACCTGTCTCTGCCAGTAACTTTAAAGCTGCTTGAATTTTTCTAATTTTAAATTCAAGACTTCTTATTTCTATAACAACCCATTACTTTTAAACTCAACTTTGCTCAAATTTTCTGGGCATGTGCAGCAGGATGCAGCCAGCCTGTATGCCCATAGGCCAGTTAAAACAAAGCTCTCAGTTGTCTTTCCTTTCCTTTTGGCGGTTCATAAGCCAACATAATTCTTTCTACTTTTAGCATTTCTAAATTCTCACCAGACTTGCCCATAAAATTTGGATTACCACTATTTAAGCCTTCTGTAGTCACAAGTATCAAGCCCTGCTATATCGCTCCAGCACACAAATTCCAAAAGACCAGCATCAACATGGTCTGATTCATCCTAGCAAGACCCAACTCCTGGAACCAAATTTTCTTGCAGTCAACTCCACATGGTTGGAGTCAATATTCGTCCAGACATAGTTTATTGGAGGAAGGAACTTATTTCAGCTTACAAAGTTCAGGGGAAACCCTATCAGTAGCAAAGGAATCTCCTTATTCGTATACACCCAAGCAGAGAGAAACACCTGCAGCAGCAAATACCAATAAGCAGCAAGCAAGAACCCAGAATCAAACTGTATTGTCCACACATTTGGGCTGGAATTCAGATTCTTCCCCAGCGACCTGACCCTCCAGCAGTCTGCTGGACTTAAGCAGGAAATTTAACTTTAAAAAATACTTGAAGGCTGGAGAGATTGCTGAGCAGTAAAGGTGTTTGCCTGCAAAGCAGAAGGACATGAGTTCAATTCCACAGTACCTATATAAAGTCAGATACACAAGGTGGCTCATGTGTCTGGAGTTCCTTTCCATTGTCTGGAAGCACTGTTGGTCCCACTCTCTCCGCGTCTGCCTCTCTCTCTCTCTCTCTCTCTCTCTCTCTCTCTCTCTCTCTTTCTCTCTCTCATCTCAAATAAATAAATATATAAAGTATTTTAAAAACATTAAATAAAAATAAAAATAAATTAAATTAAATTAAAAATATAAAAATATCACTTGAGGCTGTGAGAGACATACATTCATATTCAAACACATTGAGTTTGTGTTTACTTGGGATTTGTAACTTTTCATTAAATTATACATAACATTTTATATTTATTTTGGAGTTTCTCTTCTAGTGAAATGGTTATTTTTATTTATTTATTTATATTGCAAGGAGAGAGAGAGAGGAGAGAGGAGGAGAGAGGGAGAGAAAGAGAGAGAGAGAGAGAGAGAGAGAGAGAGAGAGAGAGAGAGAGAGAGAGAGAGAAAGGATGGGCACACAAGGCCTCCAGCCACTGCAAACCAAATCCAGATACATGTGCCACTTTGTGCATCTGTCTTTATGTGGGTACTGAGGAACTGAAATCAGGTCATTAGGTTTTTGGCAGGCAAGTGCCTTAACCACTTAGCCATCTTTTGATATTTGTTTTCAAAGGAGTATATTTATCAGTGTACAAATTTAACTTAGAAAATAAATCACATAATTTTCAAATAATGTCATGAAATTAATTTGCATCAAGTTAGATTCTGAGCTCTCATACTTCTGAAAAGTGTGTTAGAGAGGTTCATAAAGTGCCTAAGAACTTCTTAGAGAAACTTTGATTTGTTGAGCTCTGCCAATGGAGCTCTTAATCCTTGAAATTCCATGGATAGTATCCTCTAAAGAATGTTAATTGGCTGGATTAAAAATCTGAATTGCTCTCTGACAAGGAAGAGGAGGTTTCCAGCGCCAAGTTTCTATCACAATTCTGATTAAGGCACCATGTATTTTAGCACCATGAACTAAACAATACCTATGCTGTTTTCGCTTGAAAGATTAAAGATAAAACTTGGCATGTGGCAATTTCTAAAACAAATTTAGCAATGACTGAACATTCAAGGAAATGCTCAGTTCTGGTAACTTTCTTTTTGGATTTTTACCTATTTTTTTTACATGACAACAAGCTATTGATATGACTAAATGCAGATTGAAAAACCCATTTACATCTTGTTTTGCATTTAACTTGATAGATTTATTTTTTTTAATTGCAATAACTGTACTTTGATTTTACTGCCTTGATTGACTGACTGGTTTTTCACTGTTTAGACAGAGAGAAATTTATTGTGTTAGCTAGCAGTTAAGAAGCCACATGAAATTCTATTGTAGAAATGGCTTTTCTTTATAAGTTGTGAATGCACCCAGCTTGTTATGAGGAATTTAATGTCCTAAACTTAATTCTCAAAGTCTATCCTGACTAAAACAAAGATCTAATGAGAAATTCCAACCTCCTAGGAGCTCATTTAATTTACATGAGCTTTGCTTTCCCTGTACAAAGTGCTTTATAATTCACAAGTAATGCATTTAAATTATAAGACATGAAAGAAAGAGTTTGAAGACTATTCCATTTACATTTCCTATTTAGACATATGCATTTCCCACTCTCAGATTTTATGTTTAGCATTAGTAAAGAGAGATGAAAGATTATTGTTTACCTAGGTATTGTTAGTATGTGTATATATATATATATATATATATATATATATATATATGGTAATTGCTTCAGTAAATGACTACTTACTGATATAGGGTTAAAGTCTGAGAGGGAAGAACTATAAGCATATACTATTTTTATTAATTGACTCAATCTAGATAGATAATCTGGGAATTTAAGTGAAACAGGTTTGCTCTGAGAGTCAGGTATTTTGTTTAAGAGGGTAAAAAATGAGAAGATAAGCTGATAAAAATAGGAATAACCAACTGCTCTCTGATTGGACATGAGGCCCCCTCCAGGAGAGGGAATTCCTGTCTAGTACTGAATACCTAAAGGAAAGCCTATGGCAGGAGATGTCATAACCCCTAGGTAGAAAACTACTACTGTTGTCTGGCTAAGTAGATATATCATGCCCAAAAACCTGCCTTCTAGATACTTATGTTTATGCACCTATACTGATGCTACTCTCACTTTTGGTTAGAGAAGCTTTTCTTTTCATATGGTGGTGTCTCAAAACTAATCAAAGTACTGAGAAGTGACAGTGGAGTGTTCAGCATTCAGTGAGACATCTCTATCACACACTACAAAGCTCAGGGACCATTGCAGAAGTGGTGGTAGAAAGATGTTAGAGCCAAAGGGAGGGGAGGACTGCCTATGATGGTTCTCCAGATACAAAGTGACCTTCAAGTTCATGACTTTATAGTAGCTGACATATAAAACACCTGTAAAATAGGAGGGGAGAACTATGATATCAAAAGAGAAGACATACTACTCGGAAAGAAGAAGGAATACAGGGGAGGAGTGATTTGGGAGGGATAAAAGAAAGAGTAGTGAGAAGGAATTATAATTATGGTTTATTGCTTATATTTATACAATTTTTTAAAGTTATTTATCTAATACCTTTGATCTGAAGTATTTCAATGAATAACTTCAGTAGAGGAATAGAAGAAGCCATTTCCTTCATCTTGTATATAACACATGTCTTTATTGACAAAGATATTATCATATAAGAATTACTAAATATCTGATAACTAATTGCAGCAAATGTTTATGAGATCAAAATTATTATCAGTTGAATTTCAGACTGCATGAGATTTGACATAAATGTGTTAAATTTGTTTATCAACATAATCTAAGTATTTTATGTGTACATCTTCATTATTCATGGTCAAGAACAAGTAGCTTCTTTATAGTAACTGGGTTCTTTTAAAGCCTTAGGCAGTAGATGCATGGAAGAATGTCATTTGATCTATGTCTTGGGTTTTTAACATGCAAGATTGTTCCTAAGCATAGATCAGGAGTGGCAAGTGTTTCAGATATACTGCTTCATCAATTAATATTCTCAAAAGCCCTGTTCTTCACTGGCATGGTATAGGTGGAGAGTCACAAAGTAAAATTTAAGACCAGGTCACTAAGCAGATCACAGTAATATCTCTCCAAACAATGCTAAGAAAAAAATATGTGGCTAGGCAATTACTGATAATTTCATCACCTTGCCACACAATGAATTTCATTATTTTGAAGAGTAGCACATTTTGAAGAAATCATTTATTCTACCTCTCTATTCATAATATGTTAAGAACATAAGCCAAGAGACTATTCTAAAAATATTATTTATAAAGATTGATTACTACTTCTCTAAGTAATTAAAGACACTCTGGGCTTAATTGTCTAAAAACATAATGGGTGAATTCCCAGCATGAAGGGAAGCCAGGTGAGCAAGAATGCCCTCCCTCCTGGGCTGATTGAGCCTGACTCCAGGTTTCCAGGCTCCTACATAGACACACCCAGCTAATTAAGCTAACCAATCATGCAGTCAGTCCATGGCTTCAAGAGTGAATTTGATCTAAACATTTGCCTTTTCCCCTTTTGCCTTAGGAAACTATATGACAAGGAGGGATTATGGAGATCATGCACTTAAATAGCTTCAAAACTTAATGCTCTTGACTATCACTCTAGTCCTCAAATGACAGCATTGCTAAATGAATGAATTTGGACTTAATTTCATGAGCCATGGCATTTCTACATTCAGAACTAGGCATGGGTGAAGTATATAAAAATTTGCAGCATTTTCTATGTCCTTTGTATGTTTTCCTTAAATAGATTATATTCTGCTTATTATAATCACAAAGATTAAGTGAATTATCAGGGACCTCAGTTTTAAACACAGGCTATTTAATAGAAGTTTTAACCTTTATCAAGTATTGCTTCATTTGCATTATAGTGTAGATTAGAAGCATACCCTAAAATTTATATCATGATAGTTGGTCTCCTGTTCTTGGTGGGTTTGAGAGGTGATTGAACCTTTAAGATGAGTGATCTGGTGGGAAGATTTCTGGACCTGAGAGGATACCTTTGAAGCATACAATTTGAACCTGGACCCCACTTCTCTCTTTGCTACCTGGTTGCTATGAAGTAAGCAGCTTGTCACTGTTATATCCTTCCCTCATGATGCTCTGTCTTACTAGAAGCCTCAAATCTATGGAACCATAAGTTTATGGACTAAATTCCCTGAAACTCTAAACATTTCTTTAGTATTTTCCTCCAATAAATTGTTACTGCAATGAAATTTAACAAAATTTGTACTAGAGACAAAAGAGATTATCAGTGGCATTCTCAAATCCAGATAAAGAAAGGCAAATATTAATTCAGAAAAACCTGGGTCTTAATAATGCATTGTGCTTTCATTATCTGATACAATGAGCTATTCACAAGAATGAACAAGCTCAGATTTCATGCTCATCAAATGACCTGAACTTTTGACTCCCTAAATTTTCGGTTTTAAAAAAAATAAAAATTGTCTCCAGACATGAGTAGTCTACTTGATAGTTTCATTACTCAAGAAATATTGTGTTAGTTTTAGCACCACTCTTGGGGCTGTGTTAAGCTAACTTTCAACCTGATTTAAAATATTCCAAACCAAAAAAGTACATTACAGGTATAGCTTTTATTTTACAGATCAGCAGATACCTCATCACTTAATTAAAAAAAAAAAAACTTTTAATATTCTTTTCATGTTCCAAATACAATTAAAATGTATTTCTAATAGATTACAGCTCTTCCTTAGGTAGAAGAACATCCGGACATATAAGTATGTATTCCAGAAATCATTCTCATGGGCATGAAAAATACACTAAGCTTGCCATGTGGAATACTCACTGATAACAATGTAGATAAAACAAGCATGATTATATAATTCATTTCAAATTCAAAGTTCATAACATATTCTCTAATGTTATTGGCTTTGTAGTTTACAGTATTATTTCTTTATTCACTCAACCGTGTCTTTTTCGATATGTAAAACATTTCAGGTATTTTTCTTGGGAATTTATAATATTGATATTTTTAATATTTATAATAGTCAGAACTTAATTCCCTTCTAAGTAGCTCCATTTTATTCATGTCTCTATTACTTCAGAATGTCAGAGGGATACTATTTTGATGAGGAAATAACTAAATGATTGACGAAAAATATTCTCAGAATATATTTGCAAGTTTAAGTTGATGAAAGTACCTTGGAAGCTACTTCTCGAAAAAGATGGGAATATCACATAATAATTTGCAGTTGCTATGTGATATTTAATAGAACTGGCATTTAGGATTTAAACTAAGAATCTTTAAGGTGGTTTTCAAATATTACCCATTAATTGTTACTTCAATGAAGAATATTAAGGTTGTTTCGTGACTCATTCTTTTATCCAGCAAATTGTGTGGTCATCTATTACATGGTTATATATATATATATATATATATATATATATATATATATACTTGACAAAGAATAAAAGAACTAAATAAGTTGCATGTGTCTTCCTGAAAGAACTCTCAAGTGATTAATAGAGAAAGACCTGGAACCAAGTGCTTAGCAATTCTAAACTCTGCAAAGCAGTACTATTGAGTCATAGGTCGGATCTCTTGAGAGTGGATGCATGTATATTCAGACATGTATGTACAATGTAAATGTGTTGGTTTTCTGCATGCTCCATTGTGTTGACACATGCTTTCAACACTTGTAGCGCATAGAAAGACTATCACAATAAATTCAAAACACATGACAAGTGTCCACGCAAATGGAATAAGTTTCCTATAGCCAATGGCTAGCAAAATGGGAGAAACATCATATATGCACATGAGGCTGATGCTGCCCCTCCAGATAGAAAGTAGGAGTTAATTCACTTTGATGCCCATCTTCTTCATCTTGCCACACCTCCTCAATTGTCCTTTCAGGCAGTGATCACTCATGGCCATGAGCTATCCAGTGAAATCATCAAAACAGCCAATGTTTTCAACTGCAAATAGCTTCAGCTCCTTGCAAAGTACACCCAGATCAGAAATCAATACTGAGGAATGGGTTCCACAAAACAAATTAACTGCACTAGTGACTTAGGCCTGCTGTGCAAACTTTGCTTTGCTGTGGCTTAACGTTCTTGTGCTTTTAGGACAATCAAAGAACAGATTAAGTATTTCAAAAGTTCTTTAGCAAACTTCAGAGCCTGCAAAATCACAGTGTACTATAAGCCAGAGAAATACAAGTACTTTCCCAAATTGTTTTGGTTTTTCTGTTTATTTTGAAAGGTAAAGTTTCTGGAACAAACATTCTGGAATGTATTTAGACTGTTAAGGACACTATTACATTGAAAAAAACAGAAGATGGATGACTATTTATTGTTACATAAGGTAATAATATGTTATAAAATGAATTCTATATAATTTTATTTAGACTCTATTTTAATTATCACAAGAATGAATACATTAGCCAAATGACCCTGTGGACTAGTGTTTTAAAATAGCTGTAACTCACAGTGCTTTGCACAATTGCTCAGTTAGGGGATGTTTCATGATGATTTGCTAAAAATATATTCAGTTGAATGGATCAATCAAAACATACCTTAATGGGCATATTTACAGTCATTTTTCTCCTAAAATTTATATCATATTGAAGATTTTATAATATAAAGTGATTATATTATTGTTTTATAAATAATTTTAAAATACTAATGTCTTATACTATGATTATTAATTATATTAATATACTATCAATGTAAATATTTTGTAACATTGATATTGATTATCATAATATTTTCAATGCCAGAGTTCAAATGGGAATGTTACAATATAGTCAATTGAACTATTAGAGATAGGAAAGATCAATTATTCAGAGCATATTAACTACTAATCTCAAGATTCAGTTCTAAATATTGACCTGAAGTAATACGGAGTTGAATCTAACTTAATCTGTTCCTTCCTCTCCTCAATTTCTTCTATTTTTATCCCCCCCCAGGGCTCAAATACAGAGGGGTCAGAAAGTACAGTGTTAGCGTCTTATCAACTGTGAGGTTCCTTTTATCAAGGGGAGGGAATGGAAGCAAACAAGCTTAGTTTTCCTTCTCAAGTGTATCCAAGTGTTCAGGGTTCACATGTCGAACCAAGCACACATCAGCAAGGAGCAAGGGAGAGAGAGCAGACTTCACTGGAGACACATCTGAAGTGACTCCTCTACAAGGCACAGACCAAACTTCTAGTCCCGTCCAAGCTAGAAATGACATGAAGAGTTTCTGTGGGAATATGGGCTCTCATTTGAACTTAAACAAAAGCTCTCTATGTGAAACTTTACCTTTAATTAAAAAATTCAATAATAAAATTGTGCATCCATACAAAATGTGTATTTTTCATAAGATGGTGTTCTGAAATACTGGAGAAATAATGTGAATTTTAAGATTACTTAATATTAAGGCCTTGAATATTAAGTTTCACAAAATTAATATAATTATTTTAATTCCAATTAAATATGTTTAGATTTTTTATAATTTAATTAAGTTTTTTGAATTATACATATTTAAATTTATGAAATTTATTCAAAACCTATTTATTAGGTTGTAAGAGAAACTCAATTCCTCTAAAACAACCATAGAGGTCACATTTTCGTAGTGGTTGGAATAAATCATAGTCCCAAGTTAAAATAGGTGTCCTTATCATACAATGGGGACAAAGTAAGAGCTGACACTCTGGTAGCAGTTATAATTATTGCTATTGCTAACACTTATAGATCTGGAAAATTCATCTTTCCTTTTGTTTTCTGCATTGCAATTTAAGAACATATAGTTTTGAAATATAAGTATCTATATTGAAATTTCACGGTGTTGTTTTCGCCTCCGGGGGCACCATTGGCTGCCACAGAGGGAAAACAGAGAAGTGGTGGGAGCTGAGTGAGCTGTCCGCTGTCTCAGGGCTGGGGTCTACAGAGCTGGGGGCTGACGTAGAGGGGTTCCGGTGGGACACAGACGCAAGCAGATGTGTATTATATATCCACGTGGTTCTTTATTCAATTGGGGGAATTTACATTTATAGAAAAAAGGGGGCCAGGGGGATGGGGAATAGGGAAGAGAAAAGGGGATTGGTTGGTCAGAGTGGTGAGTTAGCGGCCTGCACTGGGATAGGTGAGTATGGACAACCTGAGGATACCTCATTTGGGGGGCCTGAGTGGTGGGGAAATACGTGATTCCAGCTACGGTACTTGGGGATGGTTAAAAGGAAGTTTGTCTGATACCATTACCAGTCATGCTGAGATGGGAATGCTGGTTCCTGTGGCTAGCCCATGGGGGTTGGGAGACAGGGTTGATGGAGCTGGGAAACTCCTACCGAATTATTGGGGTTTCACCTCACTCATACATCCTTAACCCTTTGTTTTCTGTGCCCTCAGTAGCAGTGCCAACAGGCAGTGCCCAACATCATGGCATCCATTATTTTAAATTATAATACTCAATATCTGACTGTGAAATTGAAGTTACCATTCTTAATTATGGGTATGAAAGCTTAGATATAAAATATGTTCAGAAAAAATTGCTGGAATCTCCTGTACCAGAAACAAATCTATCCAACTAATATCAATACAGATCTGTTGTCTTCATTGCCACAAGTTATCTCCACACATATGTATATTTCTTTTCTTTGTATATATACAAAATAAATTAAACACCTGTATGTGTATGCGTAAAGACAGAAACACATGTTCAGAATCACCCTTTCTCTGTTCTGTTGATATTTCCAATATACTTACCTCAGTTTTCTGAAATCATTTCATACTGCTATGAGTGTTATATGAGATGTGTTTTAGAAGTTGTATATAGAATTTATCACATATGTTATTATATAAATTCTATAGAACAATAGAGATTCATCTTAGAAAAATTAAGAATTACAAAAAGAAAAGGAAAGAAGAGAACAGAAAAGCAGACACGTTTATTGGCTCATATAACCAATGGCAGAACCCTAGCATACAGTCAGTCACTTGGGAAACACAGGAGACACAGAAATTGGATATTCTCAGGACCCCCATCATAGGTGTTTTGTCTCAGGTCAGCACATTCTCACAATGGCCTAGTGCACCAAACAGAATTTTTTTTTAGCACATCAGGATACATGGCTAGAGGCTCCTCAAGCCTCATAGCCTGATATATTCTTTTGAAAAGCAAAATGAAATCTCAGCCATCAGCTTCACTTAGAACAATTCCAGAACTGGATGTTAGCATGGGGTACATGGCCATTGTTGGCCAAATGATTGGACCCAAAAGTCAGACATCCCATGCCAACCTTATATCTAGGAGAGACACTTACAGTGACTAATGGTTCTCTCAGCTGAGCAAAAAAAGTTGGAGGGACACAGGGCTAATTCTTCCAAGGAATGGAAGCTGTGGCTGCTATTGTGAACTTAATGGAAGCGTTCAGCAGGAATGGGAAAGTCACACAGTGGAATAGGACATGTTTTCCCAACTCGTTTGACAACTAATTCAAATCTGCCCTGATTTCTCTTGAGATGTGGGACCACTTCTTAAATGTTTAAACACTTGAAGACTACACACTGCAGAAATTAATCTCTCTCTCTCTCTCTCTCTTTCTCTCTGTCTCTCTCTTTCTCTCTCAGCAATGCAGGAGGTCAAATATCAAACTTAGGGCCTTAAACATGCCTGGCAAGCAATCACTGGAATACATCTCCAGCCAAGAAATATTCCTGTTAGCAGGCATCTTGTTCACAAAAACCAAGGCGACAATTTAAGATTTCCAGGGTTCCAGCTGCATTGGACTTTCCCACATGTGGCACTTGGTGTTTTCTTCACAAAGAACATCCATAAAATGTCCTATCTAGATCTGGCCCATAGGTTCCCACACTGCACACTTCCATGCCAGAGCAAATCAGTTCAGGGGGGCCTGGAGCAAATTAAAGTTTAGTAAGGGGAGTTTTGTTACTGCCCAGTTCCTCAGCCTCGTTTTCCTATTGCTATACTATTATTCCCAGAATTGACCCTTGTCCACTTAATTCCTTACTTTCTGATTTATACAGCATTTGGTTCCTTTACTCAATATGTCCTCTTTTCTCATCATTTCTTAAATTTATAAAAACATCTTACTGACTAGAGGCATTATAAGCTTAATGATACATTCTGAGATTATACCTACATCATTTTTTAAAAAGAAGATTCCTAGCTGTTAAGTACATTGCACACA
>PVHP010010176.1:19477-48475 GCA_004024765.1 Zapus hudsonius | reverse complement strand
AGAGAGAGAGAGAGAGAGAGAGAGAGAGAGAGAGAGAGAGAGAGAGAGAGAGAGAGAATATACCAGGCTTTTTCACAACTGCAAACATACTCCAGATGTATGCTTCATTTTGTGCATCTGACTTTATGTGGGCAATGGGAAAATACCCAGTCCCTCTGTCTTTAATGAAAGCAACTTTAAATTTTGAGCCACCTCTCCCACCCAAAATATATGTCTTAATAAGGAGGGTGGATTGTTCCTTGCAGTGGAGAAAACTAAACCCCAAAACAATAGGTTATGACCTATTAATCCCAGTGACAGAACTGGATTCATCCTCACAGAGAGCTTTTGGTAAGGGAGGGCAACAAGGTCTTCAAAACAATATAGGCTATTGCCAAAGCACTCAGGTTATGCACAAGAACTAAATGCTAAGACTGTTGCTGAAGACACCACAGACTGCATGCACAGGATCATGTGCTACCATGCTGGAAGAGAGAAGGGAGCTTGCTCACTGGTGGCTACTCTCTGTCCCTGGAAACTTTCTCCCTATGCTAACACTGGCACATGTCTATTTGCCAGAAACTAGAGCACTGACAATAGACTAAAGTACAATTACACAAACATTAGTTTTGGTGAACCAATGAGGTTATTAGAGGCTTACTTTGACAGCAGGGTGAGAGGTTGTTTACAGGAGCAATGGATGACACAAAGGGGCTGCACCACCAAAAATCCCACCCAGCAAAGGAGTTGTTTTATAGAAACTGCAACTCTGGAACACACTGCACACCCTGCTAAATATATGCACCCTCAAGCTTCTGGGAAGTGTGATGTGAGCTCCTGGGAGATAATAGTCCTGCATGCTGCCACATCAACCAGCTAGGCAAGAATTTCACACATGTGCTACTGCAGCTCACAGGCTCTGGGCTTTCTTTCATGTAAAAGAGAGGGTATGCCCATCAAGAAGTCTGAAAACACTTTAACCCTTCGATCCATTTTACTCTCATCCTTGATTGGAGAATCTATGTTTTATTTTCAAGTGGCAGTAAATAACATAGAGTACCAAGATTCACCAATATTATAAGAAAAAAATAGCCAACTGCCCAGCACAAGATGAGTCATTTGATCACAAATGCCAGAGCCTAAGAGACACTACAGAAAAAGTGTTCAATTAAAACTTTGGTGCTGCTCTCACTGCTATACTGACAACTGCTTCTTATGATATGGTGGTAGAAACTGAGGAGACTTAAATCTGATCAAACCAAAAATTCATAGGATGATGTGAGCTAAACACTACATCAGATTTATAACATGCCTGCCAAGGCTCACGGT
Source organism: Zapus hudsonius (assembly GCA_004024765.1). NCBI lineage: Eukaryota > Metazoa > Chordata > Mammalia > Rodentia > Dipodidae > Zapus > Zapus hudsonius. The sequence goes on along the minus strand of PVHP010010176.1, from coordinate 47,167 downwards.
ACATTGCAGAAGAAGAAGGGCAGAAATATTCTAAAACCCACTGGAAGCTGTATCCTGAGACATTGTGCCCCACACAGAAACTGACTCGTGCACACTGACTCCACAGTGAGTACCCACTGAGTAAGGCCCACAGTGGAATGGAGGTGGGGGAGAGATTGTGAAAAGAATAGCCTGTTGTTGTTTTAATAAAAAAAAGAAAGAAGAAATGGATCTGCTGGTCTTGGAGTCGCCTGGGGCTTTCGGGCCACGCAGGCAGAGTTGAGCAGCTTCCCAGGCAGGGCTGGGCTGGACCAGGAAGAGGCCCGCAGGGTGGGGCGCCAATCCCTGGTGTCAGGGCACCTGAAATGGGGCACCCATGGAGGCATGCCCATGGGCCTGAGAGCCGGGGGATGTGTTACAGCTCTGTGTGTGTTCAGTTCATCTCTCCAGAGAGAATAAAGGGCATAGACCCTGGGAGAAAGACATGGCAAATAATCCCATGACAAATAATCCTATTTTATTATAGCAGCATTGTGGGTTAAATAGAAATTGAGGAGGAGGGAGAGAAAGAAATGGGCAACGAGGCTTGGCAGAAATCAGCAACCTGTGAATACCTGCTTTGCATGTGGACATGAGCTTGGGCACATATCAGATGGTGTGGGTAGAGGAACTGCCACCTTCTAGGCACAGCTGGGATGCAAACTTGGGTCTACGTGTCATGCTTTTTTGGGGATTGGGAGTCTCAGAGTTGAGGGTGGAGATAGGGAAATGCCTACCAGGTTAGCCACCGGGGTTTCTGACCTCATTCTTCAACAACCTTTTAACTCTTTGTCCTCCGTGCCTTCCTTAAGTAATACCAACAGCCTGTGTCCACTTAGGCAGCACATATACTACAATTGGAATGATACAGAGAAGATTAACATGCCCCCTCTGCAAGGATGACACAAAAATTTGTGAAGCATTGCATATTTTTAGAGACAGACACCAAGTACACTCAAAATAGTTCCAAGCAGAAACCCAGAGACTCTTAAGACCTCAATAGTAAAGCCAATTTGTAACTCACCCACAAAGGCTCAGGGACTTTTGTGGAAGAGAGGTAGAATGATTGTAAGAGCCATGGTATGGGGAATATCCAAAAGCATTGCCTCTTCAAAAACAACAACAACTGATGACTGCATGCACAATTCATACCTCCCCTCACAAAGAATTGATCCAACAATCTCACTGATGAGGATTGGAGGCAGGGAGGAAGGAAATGGGGATACTAACACAGATGTGTTCACAGAGAGTTTCTCCTTATTATCCATGAATAAAATAAAATAATAATATAAAAGACAGAAAAAGTAAAAAGAAAAAATGGATATGCTGGTGAGAATATGGCCTATATGTCTGTTGTCTGGCTAAATGCAAACAGTATGCCTGCCAGACTGTCCTTTAAGCATTTTTATGTTTATACCCATGTTAATGCTGCTCTCACTTTTGGTTAGGGGAAAAAAATATCTCTTTCAAATGATAATGATCACTGGGGTGACTCAAAAGTTGTCATTGTGCTGAAAAGAAGTAACAATGGAGTGTTCAACACTAAGTGAAACATCTCTGTCACACCCTCCAAGGCTCAGTTTCCATTGTGGAAGAGGTAGAAGAAAGAATGTAAGAGCCAAAGGAAGGAGACAACTCCTTACAACACTTATCATCCAGACCAAAAATTTGCCTATTCATGATCTCACAGTGCCTGACATCACGTACACAAGACCTTCATGATAGGAAGCAAAGATGATTACATCAAAATAGAAAAGAGAGTGGCTGAAAAGATTCAAAGGAGGGTGGATTTGAGAGAGGGAAGGAGAGGGCTGGGGAGAATTATCACGGTTTCTTGTCTATGCTTATGGAAGCTATTAATAGAAAAGTTTTTAAAAGTATATATATGACTCATTACAAAAAGGCAGTGAAATTTATGATTTCTTAAAGCTCCCCAATGAGACATTAGACTTATACCACAAAGCACACTTATTCACAAAAGCTTGAATTGTTAAATTAGAATGAGAGTGGGTACCTAAAATTTATTATATCATTATCTATAAAATATCATGTCGAGAAGAATGAGGAATATTAAGTGTCATTTTGAGGTTGTAGTGGAAAGAACTTAAGGCTGCCTGTGCATTCAGAGAGAACCTTCAAGGGGAATAGGGAAAAGAGAACCAGAGAAGAGGATTCAGAGGCACCAGTGAGGTTTGGCACTTTATCTTAATGAGTGAGGAAAATTAAACCTAATATGTTGGTCACTGTTATGAGAAAATAAGCCCAGGAAAGAGCACGGCATTTCAAGAGGCGCTTCTTCCATGTTGGAGCTAGAGCTGTGGTCAAAGAGCTGAGACACAAGAAGCATTTCATTGAGCTTATGGAAGAGTGCTTCTAGATTACCATGCCTCTGAGAGACAAAATTAAGTGATTTGTAGTAAATGAGAAAACAGTCAAGATGTTACAACTCTGTAAGTTTCCTTCTGTACACAAGATGGCTTGAGCTCAGAGGATGCTATAGGCAAACATAGGCAGAAATGAATTTCTGCGGATTATGTGTGTGTGTGTGTGTGTGTCTAGAAATCAGTGGTGACCAGGAGTAGCCAGTTCCTTAGGCATACTACAATTCATATCAAGCCTCCTATGTTCTACCAGGAAGTTAGATAACGAAAAAGGGAACAGGAAAAGTAAAGAACGAGTGAAATTATTCTGCTTAATCAAATAAGGGGAAAAAAAAACTTTATTTAGATAATTTTATTTTTTTTCTTTATTGTTCATAATGAGTTACATTGTTTAGTGGGCCAACCATGAGTTGTTATCCCCAATTCCTCGTTGCCCCCCTTCCCCATCCCCAGTCAGCTGGATATCCTCCTCTGTGGGCCTTCTGGATCAGTCTTTGTGGTAGGGGACCATGGATAGCTCATTCTTCGGCAGGGCTCTCATGTCTCAAGTGTGTAGTTACTGAGGGTTGCCAAGTCTCTGCTATTCTCCCCCACCAAGGCTCTCACACTCTTTCCGCCCCCTCTTCCGCTCAGTTCCCTGAGTCATGGTGGGCGAGTATTAAGGCTGCTCTGGTATTGTGAGCTTAGGGGTTTTTGTGTTGAGTTTCGTTGGTTTCTGTCACACTGGCTTATCTTTTGTTGATTGAATGGCTATGGCTGTGGGTCCCTTGTACATCCAATCATTCTCTGTGGGGTTCCATATGGATCCTCCCCCGTATGACTGTGGTGGCTCATCTCATGCCAGGATCTCAGTTTTTGCCTGCAATCGGTTGGTAGGGTTATATGGGCCACAGCTCCCTCGCTGTATCCTGAAAAATACAAACATAATCTCCATCAGAGAATGAGGTCAGTATCAGTTAACAAATATACAACAATCTGGATTACTTAGCTTCTATTTTTAAAAGCCTCCCCGGCAGTCACTCGCATAGTGCATCTTTTCTTGGTAGCCCAAGAGTATGTGGTCCGTTGCATATTGCCCTGAGTCGCTGGTTCCAATCAATAGTTAGATAATTTTAAAAAGATACTCTGTTCTAATTCTGTGACATTAAGCACAACACCCCACTTATGATGTCCCACATAAATGTATACATTATTCATTTAATCTTTGTAAAATATTTCCAGCAGACAACAAATTAAAGTTCAAGACAGTGGCATTCAAATTGTTCATTATTTTCCTTACAATTTCAGATGGATAACAGCTATATTAAGTTTTATTGTCCCAGGGGTTGCAACATGAGACCATAGAAGAATGAGATGTAGGCCAATCCTGGAAAGAGAAAGACACTGTTCAAAAATAAACAACAATCATTTCAAAACCTTAGTTGTGATGGAAAACAGTCTTTAGTTGTGCATTCAGAACAAAGAAGGTTCCTTCCTCTCTCAGATCAGTGATGCTCATCCTGCCCATACTGTGGATGGTTGGTCACATAGTAGGCTCTGACTTCTACCTCAGACTATGCTTTACGCAAACATATATTGAATAGTAATAACCACTGCTAAAGAAGGACTGGATCTGATATGAAAATGATTGTCAAAAGTGGCAGAGCTATAACAAATAGTAACTTTTCTGAAATCAAGACCAGAATATAGTATAGTGAAGAATAGAAAAAATAAAATCAATGTAGACTAACAACCAAAAAAAAAATCAACTTCAATTTCAAAAAATCAAATCACAAATGAATACACAAAATGTATATATTTAATTTCCTTTCAAGTTAGAAATATCAAAGGGGATCTGAGCAGAAGAGGGGCCAGAAAGATGGTTGGGGAAAATACCTGGAGCCATCACCCCACTGAGCAACAACACACAAAGAAAAAAAATGGCTATATTTCATATAATCCATAACCCCCTATCCCATGGACTGACCCAGCAAGCCTACCAAGGATGGTACCCAACCTGGTATGGACAGGGAGGAGGGAAATGGGAACACTATCATAAGAATTGCTCATACAATATATAATTATTGACAATAGATAAGAAAAAAGGTGTAGCATTGCCATATAAATAAAACTGATACAGCGTTCAACCATTTAAAAAACGTTTGTGGCTACACAGTAACAATTTTAATCTGTACTCTTGTAATTAATTTAATGGATAGAGATCCAGGATGAAGAACACCTATTGCATAATAAAATTTTCAAATATGTCATATTTCTGTTACTCAAAGATTATTTTGGATGCTGACCTATTATAAACTTTGCTTGGAATATAACTTTTCTGGCCTCACCTGAATCTTGAGAAAAAATCTGTATTTAATTAGATTCCCAACTGATTGTATCTATATTAATGTTTGCATACCCAAAATAATTAGTCTTAAAAATAAGACATGTTAATATCTTCCTACTGCATATGGAACATAGGATTTTAAATAAACTATTCAAGTATCCTAGCACTGAGCCTTCTTCCCATATGAAACATGTTATATTTTCCATGTATACTCTGCCCTCTAAATTAAGTTCTTGACATTCACCCTGCCTGCAATATCATGTTACTTCTTTTCTTAGTGAGCGTCTTTCACCTCATGAAGGATGTACCCCACATTCTCTCCTCTAGTTAGTGATGCACTAGTTGGAGAATGTGACCTGTTTTCTTATTTATGTTATTTTGAGATATCTGGTACTAAAGTTGCCTTTAAAACCCACAACTGTGTTAAAGAGTCTGCAAACCCATTGAATACAATGTCTTTGATTAGGGAGCTGAAATGATGCAAGTGAAGAGCCAACGTTATCCCAGGCTATCTTTAGTCCACATGATAGTGGTAGCTGTGTCCACCTCTGTATCTAGGATCTTCTTCATCATCAACTAATATATTTGGAATGTGTTGGTAGCAGACTACTTGCTGGCCTCAACCCAGAAGCTCACAACATCAAACAAGCATCTGAAACCTATAGCTGAGGTTTCTACATGTTGTTGTTACCTGTCTACCAGCTGCCTCCCTGAATATATGTATGAAACACTCCGTTTTATTATTTTCTTTTAAACTATGACTATTCCACCCTGGAACATAACAACCATAGCAATGTGAATCTGAATTTTCAGGACATGGTCACATATTTAGAATAATCTGTCTGAATCTATTTTTTTTTAAAGAGAGCTATTTCAATGTTACAGACTGAGAACAAAAATTATTTCTGTCTATCCATATCCCCTTTTTAGACATTTATTTTGGCTATCAGGTATAGGCTTTGGAATTTGTTTTTAGCAGACCAAGAAATTCTACCACCCCTGAATTTGAGAACATCCCAGGAATTCTTCTGAAAACTTCTCTCCTTTGCAATAACCCACCTACCCAACCTCCTCACCAACTTGTCTGGTAAATGAATTGATTTGGGACTTTCTTTTGTTTTCTGGCTATTAAAGTTCATGTCATTTATTTCCATGCCAGAGTCTGTTGTTTGGGCAGCATGAATTGATGTTTAGGCTATGGCCACTCATATGTGGATCAGGGTAGATCACCTTTTAATGAGAGCTGGGTTTGTGTCTGTATTTATATATGTAGCTCAATCACAGCAAGCACATTAGATTAGTATTCTTTCTTATTTTCATCACTCACAATAGAAAGTTATTTCATTCTCTAATAGATTGAAATTGTCATTTATTTTTCTTAGTAAAAACTATCTGTCCTCTAATAAGGAATCATCAATTGCATTTAGGCATGAATTAATTAAAAGACTGTTTTAAAAAGAAATCAATTCCTTGCCATGATTTAATTATCCACTATTTAATAAATAGGCCATGAATTAATTTAATCTTATCATAATTAATTTGGCTTACATATTAATTTCTATGAGGAATCTTAGTAGGAAATTAGGTGTTGCCCTATTTCTTAATGTGTCAAAATATTAAATCTTTGCATTTCAGTGATTTTATCTAGACTTTGAGTCAACTGATTTGTATTTTCAGGTATGAGAGCAGCACATTCTTTTAAATTATAAGAAAATACAAGTTTGAATAAATATTTCTGATATCACTGTTTGCTAAGAAAATTAAAAGTCAACAAGTTTTCTCTCTTTTAGCCATTAATTACTACTGGTTCCAAGAGCTACACACATTAACTGACTTTTACATGCACAGGAAAATATCGGACTAAGTCAACACACACAGTATTATTATTTCGTGGTGTTTAAAATACTCACTTTTGATAACTTTTTGCTGTGTATAGTCAATATATTTCAAAGCATTCTACATTTTACATTTCAATTACATCTTTTAAAATACAGGATTTAAACATTTTTATATAGTTCATATTGACTTTTATTGGATGCAGTTTAGTTAGTCTTTTTGCTGAGAATTTAATCCAGTGGACTGCTATGATAGGAGTGGTGTCTGGTTTATTAAATACTGGTGCATGCTCATTCACATACTGCTGGTGTTGGCATTGAATAAGCAGTCAGTACACATTGCTCGCCTAGAACTGTATTACTTCAAGTTTCAGTAATTAAATTCATTTTACATTCTGCACCAAGTCTTCCTCTGTAACATTCCAAGGAATCTCACAACATTAAAACACTTGAAATGATTAAGCAAAACCTCAGTAATTACAGTAAATTTTATTAGCCATCCTTTTGAAAATTATATTTTATTCCATATCAGAATAAACACTTTTAGGCATTGAAATCTTAATTCTATTCAGAGTGAACTTATTAGCAGTTCTTAACCTGGAGTCTATATGCAAAAAAAACAATATTTGCAATAGAACTGCTATGCTATGAAATAAAATTACAACATAGGGCTCATTTCACACTTTTGGATTTGCTAATTTGCATATATATATATGATTAATAGTAAATGCTTTTTAATAAAAATATAACACAAACTCAAAAGCAACTATATAAACATATTAGCTAATGACTTGCAGCATTAATTCCATCATTTGAAATATCATTTCATCTCATGTTAATTTCCACTACTGTCCACAATAATCCCAGGTAAGTGGAGCTATAGAACAGTAAACAGAGACAGAATCAGGGAGTGGCTATGGGTAGGTTAGAAAACTTTTTCTTCTCAAAAAATTATCTCCCTTATTTATTGCCCTAATTTATATATTTTAGGTATTTAAATAAACTGTTACACACTATGCATAGTTTGTATTTATTTATTTATTTTATTATTTATTTGTTTAAAATCTACCACGCAGCTGCTATCATACTTGGCAGATACCATGTCAGCACATTAATATTTAAAATAAACCTATACATTTTCATATTGTCTGATATTTTTCAGAAACTGATGCTTGAGGGCATTAGACAAAATTCCCAGGGTTAAAGAGAGACAAAATACAGATCTAGAAGTGGAACCCAGCAAAACCTGTCTGCTTTGCCTTGTATTCCTGAGAGTTATATTCAACCAGTAGAAGATTATTTTGAATAGTGCTAAAAGTTGACCCTTACTTAAGATCAAACAATTTCAAAAACACCTACCTTTATCTTTACATACAACAACAGGATAATAAATCTGACTAAAATTGAAGTCATAGGATGACAAAGTTACATTCACTGACAGACAGAGTATGTGGTTGTCCATGCTGTTCTTGATTTCATACATAAGAACAAGGTCAAAGGCGCTAATAAACTCCATCAGGACAGATGAATCCTGGGTAATGGGTACTGCAAACTACTTGCACCATGATGCTGCACACTTGTAAGCAAACAAGGAACAAAAATGGCATATTTTTTGCAATTAAACCCTAGTAGATGAGCTTGGTAGATTGAATTTTAAATTAGCTGTACTAAGATACTCAGATATCTATAATAAGTTAAGAGCATGAGCCAATGCTAAAGCCAAATTGGAATGAAGGCATTGGAAAAAAATGTAAATTCCATGGGTTTTGGAATTGGAGATTGGAAAAACAAGTTTATATAACACTTCAAAAGTCTATCATTCCTCAGTATGTTTCTGTATGAACTTCAATACCATGTAATTGTTCCAAGAGAGAATTAAAAGCAACAAGATCACTCTTTAGTTGGTACCTTCAGACTATCTGTGTGGTCAGCTCTAGCACTGTGCTGGAAGTTGCAGGAGCAGTGTGACTGGAGCAGACACAAATCTGGCATTCAGGTTGTGATTCAGGTCAGGAGAATGTAAGACTCAACAGTTTAACTTTAGCAGAAATGAATCTGCAGGATTGAATCAGAACACATCATACTTGTTTTTAAGATGTGTCAAATATCAAATGTATTACTTTAAAAATTGAAAAGCAAAAAACTTACACTTATTTAAGTGTATGCCACTTAGAAAAGTGCATGCCACTTAGAAAGTGTGTCTAGATTTCAGAAGTGTTTGAATGTGCCACAGAAAGGAAGCGATCAGAGAAGTCTCAGGTTGGAATGAATATTTACCCAGAATTAAGAACATGTTGAGTCTAAGTAATTAAGGGAGACACATAGAAAGCAGAGAAATAACTGAGGTAATAATTGTGACATGTATAAGAGCAGTGACCTACCTGCCAAAGAAGTGCAGGCAAGCCCTGTGATCTGCCATCAGCATCAAGTGACTCCGCGCAAGGCTGTACTTTTGCCAAAGTCTTTGTAGGAAAGACTTGCCCTTCATGGTTTCAATTTCTGATTTACTTCATTGAAGTGTTTTAAGCAGGTAAGTGACACTATCTATTAAATATGACAATTTACCCAACACTTACCCATGACTTGAGAATGCAGAACACACTGCTATATGGCACAGACCAGCAAGACAAGAAGTGCCCATCTTCGCAATAATGGAGCTCAACCTGGGGGGGGGGGGTTGAGTAATCAAGGGGTGGCTAATTGGCTAAGAGATCTGCTCAGTGGCAGGGAGCCCTTAATTGATACTTGGATCCAAGGCAACTGCATATGGAACCTGACCTCCAAGGGCAAATCCCCACTAACCACAGGCCTACAGAAAGGCCACACCCACTAAAATCTCACCCATTTAACAATGTTTGTCCCATTGAACCAGTACTAATCCCATTCTTCATTGGGGATTCTGTTTATATTTTTCAGAAAGCAATGAGAACCATGGATAACCTAATTTCACCATCAAGACTTGAGAACATGGGGGACCCCAAGCAGGAGATTAACCACCTCTAACTCATCATCTACAGCCCTAATAAAACCTTGAAGGTAGGTGTGATGAGTAAAAGAGCTACCTCCATAGCAAGTCAGATAAATCTTTGGAAGGATAACAAAGACAGTATAAAGGATGCCCAACATAGTCCAAAGCAGAAATCCAGAAACTCTTAGCTTAATAATAAAGAAGGATTAAAATTCACGCACCATGACTCAGGGAAATTTGTGAAAGATGTGGCAGGAAGATTGTAAGAGCCATGGTGGGGGAGAATATCCAGAAATATTGCCCTCTCAGGAACAACAACAACAACAGCAACAACAACAACACACACACACACACACACACATATGCACACAACACAAAATGGGCTATAGCTCATGCAACTCAAAACCCCCACCGCATGGACCATTCCAGCAATCCCACTGAGGAGGGCCCTTAGTGGGTAGGGGCCAGGGAGGAGGGAAATGGGGGTATCAACACAAGACTTGTTCATATTTGGTGTTTAATTATCAACAAACTATATTTAAAAATAAAATAGTTATGCATATTTTAAAAATATGGCAACATCAAGTGAAGAGTTACTTGGACCAGAACAAAAAATTCAGTAAAGATAAATGGCAATATTCTCAGACACAGGGGACAGTATGTCAAATGGTTTGTAAGCACCCTCACACTTGGATATATTTCAGTTCATTTTGAACTAAGGATCCAAGTGAAGGCTTGCTAGAAACCAGTCACTTAATTTAGAGTTTGAAACTCCAGGCTTGTGAAAAACTACAAACTCATTAAAATGAGATGGAAATCTGATATAGAACTGGACGGAACAATCTTCAATGGAATGTCCCCTTCACGAGTGCAGCACTGCTTTGTTTGATAGGAGCGTCACACATTCCTAACATGGAATCCTTATTTTGTTGATTCCTGTAATTAAATAAAGCTTGGAAAAACAGGAAGAGGTAATCGGTTTAAAGAATGATTACCTGTATTGAATGAGGCATAAAAATTAGGGTGCTAAGTGGCTGGCCCAGAGAGCTGCTGGCTGCCACATTATTCAAGGGGAAAGAACCCGAGCCAAGGAGAGGAAAGGCGCTGAGCATGAGAGGTCAGCTTTGTGAAAGTCAAGCACAAGTTACACAACTTGATACTGTCTCTTCAAGGTACCAACTGAACACATTCTCATTACCTGCTCATTGATACAGGGACAAAAGTTTCAGCTTAAGGGAGAAAGACTTTATCTCAGCCTACAGCACCAGGTTACCATCCATTAAGTCAGGGAATGCGTGATGGCATGTTGCATGGAGACATTTGACCATATTCGGTACACAGAGGGGAAGCAGAGCTCTGAATGCTAGTGGTCACCCAGCTAGCTCTCTCACCTGGATCCCAGCCAATGAAATTATACTACCACTGTTAAGGTGGGTCTCTAATCTCAATTAACCTAATCAAGAAAATCACTCACATGTATGATTGGAGGCTAAGGTAATCTACATATTCCCTCACTCCTGGATCTTTATCAGATCAAGTTGATAATATAAACCATCACCGGCCTATCAGTTCTGAGTTCAACTAATTCTTCAGCTCACATTCTCTTCCAGGCTGTCTTTCTGAAGACTATATCTGATAATCTCTTCATGGGTTTAAAATGCTTCGGTGTTTTTCCCTCTCTCTTCAAGACATTCAGTAATTCATTATGGCCATGGATAGCTTCATGATTAGCCTCCTGCTTTCCTGTCTCTCCTCATATCATCCTCGGGTTACCACAGAATAGGAAGGATGCCCTTTCTTTTTGCCAGCATATCAAGCCCTCTCTCACCTGCCAAGTGTTGCACAACTCAAAATGAAAGTCCACATAAGTTATTTTGGTTCAGAAGTTTAAGGACCATAGTCTAGTCAAATAACTTAAACATTGTATAGTTAGGTGTTTTCCTCAGGGTTGTCCTATATCCACTAATCACTTTGTATTATTTAATGTCTTTAATGAACATTAAAAAATTAATGCACTTGAATATTAGCTTATGTTAGTTTGTTTGTTTACTGAACTTCACATTATTCTAAGAAATTTACCTAAACATGTTTAAATTTCACAGAGTCTTTAATCTCAAAATTTGAAAACTTGGAATGCATCCACAGATTATGAAGATATTTTCAGAATTAAAAGGCCTGATATGAATCAGCTGCATTTATCAAGATTTCAGTCACAGTTGAACACAGCCAAAGGCTTGTTTTCATATACACCTACACGCATGCATGTTCTGAACCTTGCACTCAGGAAGGCATATTTGCCTATGCTTAGTTTTCTCTCATAACAATAATACAGATCATTATAATCTTCTTCTTTTGGAAGCTTTGCAATGAGTTTATTTGTAAATCAATACAAATTCTATGGAGGGTGAAATTGAAACTTAGAGGTGAAGTCATGTATTCACAAAAAGACATTAGTGTGAGGGGATTTGTGCAGTCCTGATCTCTAGGCATCTTTTTAAGCAAACTGTATCTTTTAAAACATCGTATTATATCCCATAAAATATTTTCCATTATTAAATATCAATCAAAATGAAAAATTAATGTAGTATATCCTTTTACTTGTACTAACTTCATGTAATTGTCAAATTTTAGACTCTGAAAATCATGATTCTACCGTTTATTGTTTTTGACTTAATGATAAAAAATGCCATATAAGGCTGATAAAAGTGTGATTTGGGGACTGGAGGGATCACTCTGTAGTTAAAGGGGTTTGATTTAACTGAATTATCTCAATCCTCCTTAGCATCCACATAAAGTGAGATGCAAAACAGCATATACATCTATGACCCCAATAACCCTGTGGCAATAGGAACCTGAGCAAGAGGAATCAAAAACAGGAAGGCCAGCTGGATTGGCTTAGTCTGTAGTGCCAAGAGACACTTTCTCAAAGAAGGTTTGAAGAACACAGACACCTGTGGTGGTCAGCTTTCCTCTAATGTGTGCAACCGCACAGGCATGCCAATACACCCACATAAATAATTTTGAAATGTGGTAGCTGAAGACTGTCCAATTGCAGGGCCTTTAAGGACATTCAACATCAAGACCATAGCAAGTTGGAACCTAAATATCAACAGAGCAAATAAAGGTTCTAAGTAATGCATAGAAGAAAAGCAACTGATGTAACATAGTTGATACATGTTAAAAAATGAAAAATATTTTGAAGTATTAAGAAAAATATGCTGTATACTTGAAGTACATACAAACAATCAGAAAAGCAGAATTAAAACCATAAAAGAAAAAATTAAACCATCATGAAAAATATTTTTAAAAATTAGGGGAAAGTTTTCTTAAAATCAATCCAGTAGTTGAAATAAAATTGAAAATAGATGTAAAGAAAAAAAAAATTAGACTCAGTGTTTGAATGGTTCATGCTAAAAAAAAAATCATTGGTGAAACAGTTTGAGAATTCTTCCATGGCTTGAGGACTTGTTCATAGATGATTCTATGTAAGTAGATTAGGAGTAGGTGAATCCACACAAAAGAATCACATGGTAGAAATGCGGCATACATAATAGGGATTCAGAGAGAGGAAGAGAGAGAAAGAGAGAGCAAAAGGGAGAACAAGAGCAACAGATCTTTATTGGATGGTAGGTAATAATGGATCCCATGGTCTTGAAACACTGGAAAGTATATTAAATATCTTAGTTGGATTGTGCTGTGGCACTAGATATGGGGACTGTTAGGGGTAAATGTCAAAGCAAGAACAAACCAGCACTTACTTTTAAAGATTGTGGAGAGGCACTGCCTTCCAGAGATTCAATGGAAGTAAAGTCAGTGGATTTGAGTGAGACTGGGGGATTGTCTAAACAACACAAAGATGTATAAGTGGAACTTGTAGTAACTAATGAATAAGAGAAGCTAGACATCTCCTGTGTTGATATGCAGGGTTTCTTTCAGTGATGTGTAAAACTTATGTTTCCCTGTGTTAGGAACACTGACTGTATGGACTAGGCATTCCCAGGTATGTGATTTCTTACTAAACTCCAAAGAGCATCATATAATGATATGACTCTGATAAAAATTTAGGAAATTATTGAAAGGATGACTTATGCAGCCTATTTTTGCTAAGATTTTGCAGTTTGATGTAGAATTATAGGGTCAGATGCCAATGGGACACTTTAGTGTCTTTTATACTCAATATTGAAGTAGTGATACACATAACCCTAAGGACATTTTAATATTTGGTTGGTGAGGTGGGAATATGCTTAAAGAAAAAATAAGATCTAGGAGAGGAAAAACTAAGTGAGGGAAAGACTAACAACATAGATAATCAAAGATGGCCAGTGGCTTGTCCATATATAATTCTTGGGATAGAAGCCAAAAATAAAAGTGAAATACAGAGTGCAAAAATGATAAATATTTGCAGTCAGAGTCTGAGTTTTCACTTGCATAATAAAGTAGAATATTCCCAACAGTTTCTGCTAGCATGAAAGAATATTTTTATTTGAAATAATTTAACATTTTATTAAAGTAGTATGAAGCAAGAATATGTTTATTATATAAATATTTTAGTTATAATTTATTATTAAAGGATTAAGTAAACCATTTATTTTTTATGCAGAAAACTCTTTTTAAAAATAGGACTATATGCCTCATTACTGTAAAATTGTTTCTATTCAGTGAATCTAAATGTTTTTCATAAATTTTTCTATTCTTTTATCAGTTAATTTATTAAGTACACTTATTAAATAATACTATGCCATATTAGTAATAGGTGAAACAGAAACCAGGTCTCTCATCCTCAATCTTATATATAAAACAAAAATATTTACTGTTTGAGTTTTTAGAAATAAGGTTGACTTTTTAGACATAATTAATATAATCAATTTTTGGATCTAGTTTAATTTGAATTTTGATTAAGCCAAAGATTGATTTAAATTTCATTGTCAGTTAATGGTTTATTTTTCCTATGTAAATACTATTGTGTCTTGAAATGCTCTGTGCATGTGATTCTATACTGTGGAAAATGTAACCAAGGTATAATAAAAGATATCACAACAGTACTCAGACAAATCATTATAATGCTCATAAAGTAGAAGGGAAAATCAAATTATCTGTGTGCTTGAAATATTCACTGCCGTGAGTTTTGTTCTTGTAAAATGCAAAGCATAAAACATTAGAATCTGGAGATAGAGGGAAAAGGATGATAGATGTCTTGCATACACACAGCTCTGGGGCTGATTTCCAGCACTGCAAAACAAAACAAGACAAAACAAAACAAAACAAAAACAAAAAAAAATAGCAAAAAACACCAAATGAACAAAAAAGAAGCTACTTATGTCTAGAACCTAGATAGCACTCTATTGTTGTATGTTGAAATTGTACATGGAACATTTATTCATTTTGCTTGTACTTTTTCACTAGCAAAAGAAACCATAAACCCTTGAAATACATTGACAATAAGCATCAAAACAAAGCGAATATCTGTAATCTTCATTCCTTGAATAATTATTACCATTTATGGTCTTTAATATCTTTTGATAAATACATGTTAATATGGCCACGTGTCAAATATGATATGTTTAGTTTTATAACATATTTTCAATTTAGAATTATATGTTAAGAACATTTTATAAAAATTAATAAGAATTCTTCTGAAATATATTTATAGTGCATAATATTCCATATGAAATACAGACAAATATGTATTACAGACAAATTTCACAATATTATGCAAATTTGTCATTGAGTTAAAGATTCAAAGACAGCACCATAGGCTCTGTATATTGTGTGCATATCTACAACTATTGGCCTAGGAAGATTTTATATGCTCTTGGTCCATACAGTGAACTCACCTGTATATATAATCTATCCTTGATGGTTTCTGTGGAAGCATATTTTCCCGTTAGGTCCAGATAGAGAACAAGCTTGTCTTTATGTCCACATTTGATCATGAGCTATATATGCATCCATTTCTGTCAGTATTATGTTTATATAATCATTTGACTTAGTGCCCAGCCCATCTAGTTACAGCAGAGATGATGTTTGAAATGTGGGAAGAATAGCAATGTATTAAATTCTCCCCCGAAGATCCCAAACCCTGAGGCTGAGAACAGTGAGCAGCAGAAGTCAGAGCTTGTTGCTCTGTGGTTAGTCACCAAGTCCCTTTTTATGGTCAGCATACTTACTTCACCCTGAGAAACTCATTTAATGTCTCTCATCTCCATTGTACCGCAAAACCCACATATTGATAGTACCTTTGTAGAAAACACCATGAGCATCTTAATTCCACCAGGAAGCTGAATTGCACTTAAAAGGGAGGCCACAAGTGGTAATGATTGTGATTAGCATTGATTAGGATCTGTGGGGGTTAGGCCTACTTTCTGAAACTCACCACCAGATCCTTTACAAATGAGAGGCTGTAAGGAGATGAGGTAGAAAGAGAAATTGTTCCCCATGAAGATGGCAATGAAACCTGTGACTGTTATTTTACAGCAATATCACACTTCTAAATCTCACTCAGGAGCAAATCAGACACAGACGATTTTAATTATATGGGCCCTGTGGAGGTAATAAATGATCATTGACCAACATTGCCAGTGGTTTTCATGAGCTTCAGCTAAATTGTGGGAATAGGACTTGGAGATGGTGATGTTTGTGGATAGATACAATGGTCAGAATAGATCCCTGATTTCAAAGGAACCTGTAAGACCTCCCTGTGGAGGGGAATTCCAGAGCAATGATCCTAGGTGCCTTGTCCTTGCTCATGTCAACATAATTAAACTTTGAGATTCATGAAGACTTTTATTTGTTAAAATTTCTAATTAGAAGGGCAAGTAATATATTTAAAACATTTTTCCCAATTATCTCTAAATCATTCATGAATTTGTGCAGTTTGCTTTTATAGCTGGAATAGCTTCATAATAACATGTGTAATTCAAACAAAAATAAGAGTGATGATTTAAGTAAAAATATATAAATATTTAAAATTTTCTAATTCAATAAAATTGGGCTACATAAATATTTTAGAAAGCAAGCATAAATTTTTCAGCTTCAGTTAATTAAAAAGCCATTAGTTTCTGTTAAGTTAAATAGCATTAACACAGAAGCCTGTCACAGCTGAGATGATATCAGACTCTAGAAATAACCTTTCTTCCCTCTTGTCATGGTCTGTCTGTGGTAAAGGTAAGCTTCTCTCTCACTAAGAGAAGACTGTGAGCTCCAATAGCTAAGGGTAAAAGACAGAACCTGTTTCTTCAAATGAATTCTACTCTAAATGAACTTTACTTGAGGTATTAGCCGAAGAAGTAAAATTTATTTGAAGAGGATATTTTTGGTAGAGAGGGCATGCAGATACACACACACACACACACACACACACACACACACACACACACACATATATATATATATATATATATATATACATATATATATATATATAAAGAAAGAGAGAATATCTTTATATTAATTCTGTATATTTTGTACATATATAATTCAAAGCTATCAGTGAAATTTATACATTTTCTCCTCAGTTCTAATATTTATTTTATTTTATTTATTTATTTATTTACAAGCAGAGGAAGAGAGAGAGAGAGAGAGAGAGAGAGAGAGAGAGAGAGAGAGAGAGAGAGAGACTGTGAATATGCCAGGTATCTACCTATTGCAAATGAACTCCATATGCATGTACAAATTTGTGGATCTAGCTTTAATTGAGTAATGAGGAATCAAACACTGCTTGTTAGGGTTTGTAAGCAAGAGGTGTAACTACTGAGCCATCTCATAATGTAATTTGATCATAATACCTTCCCTTTATTTTATTTTTTTTCCTTTTCCTTTGTCTCTCTTCCTTCCAGTGAACTTCCTATTTTTACCTCCTCTATTTTACTGTCTTTCTTTTTGTTTATTTGCTTTTTTCCATAATCTTGTAACAGAGTGAGCTGAGAATTAAAATTTAGATAATGCTGAGCAAAAATTCAGTATTTCCTGCCCTAGGTGAGCAGGGAGACAGGTAATTGGTTCATACCTGACCAATCAGTTTTACTGTCTAGGTTTGAGCTCTAGCTAGACACCTCCCACTCAAGGGGAGGGTGTCTATGGAGCTTGCCTGAAACTGTCACAATCTGTGATGGAATGAGGTCCTGAACATAACAGTTACTTCATGTCCAGAAAATAAAATTACAAAGCACTGCTCCCCATCCTTGGGTTCATATATTCTTTCCACCTTGTTTAATGCAATGTTCCCTGATTCTTGGATGGTGTGACAAATATTTTTCCTTTAGCAGTGAGCACTCAGTGCCCTACAATGGAAATATGCAGTGCATTCAGCAATAGAGTCTTATCAACTTTGTTTGGTTGGCAACCAAGGTCAATGACTTTATATTGTTTTGGGGGTTTCAGGTGCTTCCCTATCCAAAAGCTATTGGGAGTTATCCCACCCCTGGCAATGGGAATTTTCAGTTACAATTATTGGTATCTATGGGCAGCATTATTCACAACCACAATTTAACTTCTACTCAAAGTTTATCATTTAATCATTCATATATATATATATATATATATATATATATATATATATATATATATATATTTCACTGGGTAGTAGGTTTTCATATGGCTTTTTCATAAAATCTTTACAACTGGCTAACTCTTCCCATATTCTCTCTTCTCCATCCCCTTTAACCCCTCATGAACCTTGTCACCAAGTACCTCAGTTCTTAATTTTATCCTCTCTCTCTCTCTCTCTCTCTCTCTCTCTCTCTCTCTCTCTCTCTCTCATTTTTTTTTTGAGATAGGGTCTTAATCTAGTCAAGTCTGACCTGGAATTTACTAGGTAGTCCCAGGATGACCTCTAACTCATAGCAATCCTCTAACTCATAGCAATCCTCCTACCTCTACCTCCTGAATGCTGGGATTAAAGGGCTGTGTCAACATGTCCTTTGTCCTCGCCTTTTAAGCCCTCCCCCTGTGAAAGGTTAGCATGACTTCTTCTGAGCGGGGATTATGACAGGTTAGGGTGACTGAGACCCCAAAGGGAAAAAACAGGAGGATCCTTGTGAAGGGGTTCTCTGAGCCTGGGAAATACTTTCACACAGGATCTTACCCAGGATAAAACCTCAAAGCACCTGAAAGAATGCTTTACATATCTGAAGCATCCCATCTCTGATAAACTCCTTTTGAAAAGAGCTCTGCACTCAGCCCAATCAACATTTATATGGTCACCTATTGTCTCTAATAGACAGTGGCTTTAGGAGGCCCAGACCCAGGAAAACTTTATCTGCAGAGTCTTTAAATACCCTCCAAAAAGCTCTCCACAGGGACATGACTTCAGACCCAAGAGAAGTCTGTCCATTTTCCACTCTTTGCTGAATAAAGTGTTCATTGTCTGAGGTGCTCCAGTCTGCTTTAACTTCTGCCTCAATATTCTTACACCTTGGATATTTGCAGTCTCCACTTATCTATTGCCTTACCTGAGCCCCTCTCTAGAGTGGGAGGTCAAACTTAGTCCTGGAACTGTGATTGGTTAAAGCTGGACTAATCACTATCTCTTGGGCTCACCTGACCCAGATATATATAGTCACCTGAAAGATACAAAGGACTTCTCTCCTCCTCATGGCTTTTCAGGAGAGAGACTCCTGAATCTCCAGGCTTAGGGAAGGCCCCTAATCAGCTGTGGTGAGGGGCTGGGGCTTCTTTCCCACATGAACCTTTTTTCCTTTTCTCATGAGGGGGGCCCTCTTATATCTTCCCTTCTTTCTCTTCCTTGCCTGGCCAGCGTAGATCCCCTGGTTCCATATCCATGTGGCTAGAACCTCCCCCATGGGCTCTATCCTCACTCATGGAGGGAGATCTCTGTAACTTCTTCTTTCCTTTTAATCTAATAAAGTCTCTCTCTAAAACTTTGTCGATATTTAATTTAATTCTTTAAAGTTATATAAGTACCGGGAACTCAAGTTTTAAAGTGCATTGGTGTAGTGGTTTGATCCAGGTGTCCCCCACAAACAAATGAATGTGATTTATCCTCAGTGATTGATCCTCAACTGATGGCAGTTGGAATTTTACAACGAATTGGGGGCAGAATTATGGGGGTTATAAACTAGCTTCCTTTGCCAGTGTTAGACACACTGTAGTGGGGTGAGCTGATTGTTAGAATTTAGATAACGTCCAGCAAAAATTCCAATGCATCCCAAAATTTAAGGTGTATCCAAGTTCTTGTCTATAAAGTTAAATAATTAAAATCCTAGAAAACAAGATAGTATAGTAGGAGACTTTATTATTTAAGGGAACATGGGGAGTTACAGAGTTCTCCAGCCACCAATGAGGGGAGAAAAACTAACAAAACTTATGTAGTTTAGTTAAACAAGCAGCAGCAGAGAAAACAAAGAGAGCTCCCATCATGAGAAGGAGAGGCTCATTTAGGGGAAATCTGGAGCCTACCCTCACCCATTAGGCTGGGGTAAGGATAGGCCTACCCTTCCCTTCTAAGGCTGGGAGATTCAGAGGTCCGTTTGCCAGCCTGCCATGTGGGGAAAAGACCAAGGACCTTTGTCCTAAGGCTATTAAAGTTCCCCCAGGTGAGTCAGAGAGACAGCTGATTGGTTCATACCTGACCAATCAGTTTTAGCACCTAGGTTAGCTCTAGATAGACACCTCCCACTCAAGGGGAGGGTGTCTCTGGAGCTGCCTGACCCATCACAACACCTTCTTGCCGCTGTTTGCAATGCTATGGTGGAGGTCATGTCCACTGCTCTGTTCATGCCATCCTTTTTCTGCCTGGATGGAGTCTCCCCTGGAGTAGTAAGCCAATAAACTCATTCCTCCACAAGCCGCTTTTGCTTGGGTTCTTTCTGTGCAGCAACTAGAATGCTGACCACAACAATTGGGAAAGTTCCCCTTTATATTCTTACATCCCAGGAGCCTCTTTTTGGTTTCCTGGTTTCTATTGACTTACTGCAACTAACATATAAATCTAAAACTTCAAAAGTTAGCATTGGCAGATGAGAGAGAACATCTGGTATTTTTCTTACTTTGCCTGGGTCATCTCATCTTTATAGTATTTTCTAGATATAGCCTTTTTTTCTATTTCCTAATTCAATTTTCTTTATAGCTAGATAAAGCTCCATTGTGTATATACACTACATCTTCAGCAATTGATAGGCATCTAGGCTGATTTTATTTCTAGCTTTTGTGAACAGAGCAGCAATAAACACAGATGAGCAAGTATCTCTAAAGTAAACTGCGGAGAATTTAGAGTATAAGCCTATGAGTCACATTGTTGAGTCATATGGATGTTTTATTTTTAGCTATTTTTGCGAACTGTCCACACTTATTTCCATAACTGTGCTACCAGTTTATACTCACATTGATGGTAAATAAGAGACCTGTCTTACCCACACACTCACAAGCATGTCTTGTCTTCTGATTTCTGATCATAGTGAGGTGGAATTTCAAAGTTGTTTATATTCGCATTGTCTTTATGGCTAAAGATGCTTTTTTCTTGCCATTTGTATTTCTTTTTTGAGAATTTGCTTTTCAATTTTTTTTGCCTATTTTGATTGGTTTGTTTCATTTATTGTTTGGGGTTTTTTGTTTTGTTTTGTTTTTTAGTTCTTTGTATAATCCAGATATCAATCATCTGATGTATAGCTGGCAAAGATTATCTTCCATTTTTTTAGACTGCTTTTTCACTTGATTTACAGTTCCCTTTTCTGTACAAAAAGCTTTTAATTTCATTACGTTCCATTTGTTGACAATTGTCCTTATTTCTTGAGTGACTGGATTCTTCCTATTCAGAACGTTACTCAATGAAGAAGTTGTTACCTGTCCACGTGAAGATATGAAGTTTGAACTTGCAAAATGACTGAGGTGTTTCTGTGTTTGGCAGCTCACTACAGGAGTCATATGTTGAAGAAATATCAGAAGCTTTCACTTGGTAATTGTTAGCCACCGTGATAGTGGAGTTTATGAAATGAAATTTCTGCCAGCTATGAGAGCCAAATGCCAAGAGGGTCACTGTCATCGGAACGGATTCCCAGCTCAGGTTCTCAACCTCTGGACGAAAGTATATCGCTTTACAACAACATCTACTTAATGCTATGGACAAATTCAATGAGTGGTTTTGGTCAGCATTTGTTGCTACAGGGAATATATATATATATATATATATATATATATATATTATGTTATGTAAGATGCTTAACTAAAGCTTGTTAGTACACTAGTACACTAAAACTTGGTACATAGATGCCAGGCTCTGAATTTTAGACTTCAAAGAGTTGGGTCTATATGAAAATTTCCATTGATGGCATTACTTTTTTATTTGTTTTATTGCTTTAAGGAAAAAGAAAAACAATTATTTACCAGATATTTTTTTAAATCTCATATAAAACTAATGTTTGTTAGTGCCATATTAATAGTGATTTTATTTAATATGTGCTATGTATCTTTAATAGATTATATTGTCTGTCATATAATCTAAGTGAACATAACTTCAGTTTATGGATACAACTCTTCCATGACAAAATATATTTTGTAATTAATTTGAAGAATATTTTATTAACTAATTGCTTAATAGGTTTTTCTTTTAGTAACTATCATCCCTAATTATTTCATATGAGATTTATTATATTTTATGATATAAAGAAAGAAGATAGTTTAAAGAACATTTTTACTAAAAAAATAAAGAAAATTGTTACTAACATATATATTTGAAGTGTTTAACCTCATTTTTTCCCCTAGCAGTTCAAGAGTTTCATGTGTGTTGCTTAGGTACTTGATCTATTGTCATTTCTTTTTTTTTTTCTTTTGATATAACGTCTAAATGGAAAAGTGCACTATATTTAAAAGTTGGCAGTGTGGACTTCTACAAAGTTAAAACATCAGAGTAGTAAACAGATCAAGAAACTCAATATGATCAGAGAGCTCAAAGTTCTATGTGGTACCACAGTGTCACTGTATTAAGAATCCTTCCCCAAGGGTCATCATATTTATGTTTATTTCAAAAAAGTTATGCCTATTTGGCACTACATATCTTACTATTTTAGACTTTAAATATAAATACATATCTTTCCCATCCTTTCATACTCTGATAAAGTGGAAAGAGATAAACTTTATCAGAAAGCCTTAGGGAAATTTCCCGGAACACGATTCTCTGATAAAAGTAATAGTGTAGAACAAAAAAGAAAATTGAAATTATCATTATTTTTAATAATAGACTCCTTTTCTTGCCAGCTCTAGAATTCTGAAAGTTTATTTGACATGCCTGTGTCTTGATTTTGTCCTGCCATAGGTGGTTGTATGCAAAGAAAAGGAAGTGGAGCTTCTGTGAAAAGCGTGAAGTCCTGAGAAGCACTCCACAGCGTCCAGCAGCAGCAATTCAAAGACACCGGAGACGACAAATCTCTATTATCAAGGCTGGAGTATAGAAGGTGTGTGTAGGAAAGGGCAGATCCTATCTACAGATGACTGTGCAGCTGTGCTGTTTAGTAGGTGGTAGATTAATTATGGAAAGTAAAAATTCTGTTCGGGACAGTATTGAAACATTCTCTTTTCAAATCCAGTACACATTTAATTATTATCTAATCCAAAGAGGTCTAAGGTTGCAGCTCAGTATTAGAATGCTTGTCCAGCATACACAATGTCCTGTGTTTGGTGCCCAGAAATATAAAAGCATGCCACCTGCAGGGACAGGACAGCATCAGCTCTGATTAAGGTAGGACATGGGAAGATACAGCACTGTGTATTCAGTGGGATCTGAACCAAAAGAATAAAACAAGTGAAATGTTCTTATTATGGAACGTGTCTCTTTTTGCAATAAATGGGCCATATATTTAGAAATTTAGCTATGGTGAACATTATTTATGGAATTATACACAAAAACACTTAGTTTCTTTTACTTGTAAAATTCTGCACTAGAAGGGCCAAGACTCACTTGAGGGATGGGAGACCTCTGTCATGTTTGCTTCTCTTGGAGGACTCTGAGAAGAGGGAGAAACGCAAGAAGTGTTTCCTGCAATTCTGAGTCCAAGCAACAACATTGGTTGGTTAGAAGTTACAACTTGACACCATGGAATAAAAGGTTGATACATAAATTCATGAGAGCCCTTTAAATGGCTACTAAAATTCTGACTGAGTCCCACCTTCTGAGATTCCAGTGTATTGTTTCTCTGAAGAGGCTTCTCAGATAATAATGGTGGACAGGAGTCACAGTGGGACCATCTCTGATTGAGAACTCAGTATCCGGATTCTCCTAATGGAGCACAGG
This sequence comes from Zapus hudsonius, assembly GCA_004024765.1. NCBI lineage: Eukaryota > Metazoa > Chordata > Mammalia > Rodentia > Dipodidae > Zapus > Zapus hudsonius. The sequence continues at coordinate 23,397 of PVHP010010176.1, read as the reverse complement.
ATATCTGGAAAAAGATCAAGTAAAGCTACATGCTGGTGGAGTGGGAAGAAAACACTGGTGTGCAGCAGAATTTGTGAAGAGAGGAATGACAGGAGAGTGGATGTTCAAGCGAATCAGGAAAGAAGAGCATGTGAGAAAAGGAGGGTAAAGAACCAAGAAGTCATGTGAGAATGTTTCAAGAAAATGAAGCAGTGAGAGCTTCTCCAAAGACCAGAATTGCAGATCTCTGACCAAGAGAGCACTTGGAAGACTGGTGGTCGTAGTCTTGTAAGAGATGGCATGTGACAAATATTAGAGAAATGGATAAGCCTGCGATCTATATACAACAAAAGAGCAGAGTCAACAGAGGCCCAAAGGACTGAAGTAACAACTCCATCCATTCATGCTGCACCATCACTGGGGCTCATGGGGTCTCTGAACTGCACATGTGTTCAATAACAAATAAAAGCAAAATAAGGGTACAGCATTAGGTATGCAAATTGATATTTTCAATTACTAACAACTGTCAATTCTGGAATTTTGAAAACCAGACTATTTAGAAGGGAAACATCAAATAATAACTATAGCGAAACTATAATACTATCACTAATATGTTCTACCTACAGACTCCTGGGCATCATATCACATGAAAGTTTTCTAATGTTGCTTATTAAATGTTAGTGAGTTCCTGTCTCAGCATCATGTGCTGATTGCAATCATTATTGTTTATCATTGGGATCAACTGTACTCAGGGTGTTATGAACAGTTCCTTGCTTGGGCACATCTAGCCCAGTAACAGTAACTTTGAATTCTAGGCTGTGATCTTACTTGGGTCCTCACTTTTACTGCTTTAGAACCTCAGTGGCCACTTAATCTTCTCTCCTCAGTTGTCTTGCTTCCAGAAGAGGTTGTATATGAAAAGATATGGTCATTATATTATCCACTAAAGTAGCTATCTTTAAAAACCATCTTCCTCAGAGTCAAGCATCCTGATGTTCATTGAAGGGCATTGGGAGCAAGTTGGCAGGAAACCCAGAGAACACGAAGCTTGGGCTAAGCTCTGGACAGCTCCTATGTCCTGCCCACATACTTAGAAGATGGCTCTTCATAAAGAAATGTATTTTTAAATGGTTTTTTATCATTGATTTGAATCTGTGAGGAAGAATTGATAAGTCACACATTCCAAAATCTGAGTAATCATCCAAGATCATCCACTATCTAGACTCATACACATGCAAGGAATTAATTCAATGACTGGGTTCATTCTTTTCACTTTGTGCCTGGAAGCAAACAGGGTTGCAATCCCACTCTGGATAAGAGATTTTTGTTTGTTTTTGTTTATCTTTATTGCCAAAAATTAGATACATTGATTGAGTAAATATTGTGCTTATATTCCTGTTTCCCTCCCCCCAATCCCAATGCCCTGGGGATCCTCCTAGGGGGGCATACTGGAACAATCCATGTGACAATGGGTTATGAATAGCACAGGAGGCAACAAGGTTGTCCTTCCCCCTTTTTATGAGTTATAGCTGAGGGGGGTAATGTCTCTGGGTAATCTCTCCCACCATGACTCTTACAAGCTTTCTGCCCCCCTCTTCTGCTCAGTTCCCTGAGTCATGGAGGGTGAATTTCAAGTCTGTTTCCTAGTTATTTTGACCTTAAGAGTCTCTGTGCTTCTACTTTAAGTTGTGTTGGAAGTCGTTGGAGTCTGTCTCACTGACTTAACCTGGGATGCCTGATTGGCTGTGTTTATAAGTCTCTTTCTTGCCCCACCACAGTTTCACTTGGGGCCTACACAATAGGCCTGGGTGGTTCCTCTCTTGCTGATCAGCCTTTGGCCTGTTATTCTTTGGTGGAGTTGGAACAACTAGAGCTCTCTCACTGCCTTCTGAAAAATACAAACAGAATCTCCACTGGAGAGTGAGATCAATATAGGTTGAATGAGACACACATTTCTAATTTGGCAAAATTCCATTGAGATTAGCCTCTCTCTAGTTCTCTGGTAATGGGGATTTCTTTTTTGGAGCCCCATTTTTTTTATTGGTTCCTGTAGAATTTTGCCCTGAGTCCCTGGTTCTTTGTCACTGAGTGGATTTCTTGGCCAATTTAAAAGCTGTTGAATACTCCCCCACCCCCGTTTTGGCACCTCTATTGCACCCGTGATCATTTCTTGGTCTGTTGATTTCTCCCAGAAGATAGTATATTCAGCCTTCTCCTGGAAACAGTCTGCATTTTGTATCCTTTGTCTCTGCTTTCTCCAAATATCATTGACCAATCTCCCATGACAGCTTATGTTGTGCCTTCCAGTACTGCACTTGCTACCATCTGGGTACTGGATACAATTCTTGATCTCGCAGGATCTCTCGGTGTTGTTCGATGCCTTTCTGTGGTTTCTTCACCAATAGGATCTTACCTTTGGCCTAGGGTGGGTATACAAGAGCTTTGAAAGAAACCTGTCTTGATTGGTGACCTTCTAGGTCTCTTTGATCCACAGCTCTGTGTGGGGAGGATCCAATAACTGGAACCAGTAGTTTCAGATTTGATCAATTTTTCATGGGGTTTGGTTTCCTCCTCTCCTCCTTTCACAACCTCTCTTACTAGACAATTCTCACTTCTTTCTCTGGCCCATATAGAAATGTAATTATGAGTGTGTACTCTTGGCACAATCTTCTGAGATAAGAATATATTTATCATTGCCATGTCAATGCCTAAATATACTCATCTTGGTGATACATACCTGTAATCCCAGTATTTGGGAGACTGGCCAGAAGTATCATGTGTTTAAGGCTATTATGGGATATATAGGGAAACTTTGCCTAAAAACGTGAAACCCAAGATCATGGTGGGTGAGTTTTGAGTCTGCTTTATTGTTGAGATCTTAAATATCTCTGGACCTTTGCCCTGGGTTGTGTTGGATGTTATTGGTGTGTCTCCATTGATCTTTCATGGGTTATCAGACTTGCTGTGGTGATTGAACTCCTGTTTCTCAGTGGCTTGGGGACAGAGAAGAGGGAAATGGGGACACCTTCATGAGATTTGTTTATACAAATCTTATTCATAATAATAATAATGCTTATTCATAATAAAGATATTAATTTTAAAAAGTGAAAACCCAAAAAAACAATGACAACAAAAATATAAACATAAAGGCATGTTGCTGACACTGAAAGATTACATGATCTACTCACATTAAAGCTAGGATATTTAAACTTTTTTTCTCAAAGGTGTATATGTTCCTCAATCTCCTACTTTTATAGCAGCGTGAAAAATATAATGCCTCATATAAATGTGCCACAATTTTATTATATCACGTTCTATTTTGTAAAGACTCAGAAATTCTTTCCTCTATTTTGCGTTCTAACTTGTGACTTACCATAATAATCATTCAAGATTGCTTTCACTGATCAAAGCACTTCACAGTAAAATATTGATTATTTTGGGGGGTATAGCCTATGGAATTAATAGTCTTTAGAAAAGCTGTAATAATTCTAACTTTATTTGAAAGAAGGAATGACTCTAGAGATCTTGATTGAAAACAATGATACTTAACAATGTCATTTTTCATGTACTTTTAAGATAAAAGTAAAATTATAATGTTAAAGAAGGAAGAATAAAAAGCTTAGTGCTTTTGAGAAGTATACAGATGCAAAAGAATAAAAATAAACATTCTGAAATTCTAGACATTGTATTTGGTAGCTATGTTGATTGGATGGTTGATCTATAATCTTACTGATGAGAACTGTGTGCTTTTGTGAGAAGTGTGGGAGGGTGACACGGGAATTAACGTATATGCAATTCATATGTGGTAGGTTTTTACAAATAATGTTATTTTATTTTTAAAATATTTTATTATTTATTTTCTAGCAGAGATGAGAGAGAGAGGATAGAGAGAGAGAGAGAGAGAGAGAGAGAGAGAGAGAGAGAGAGAGAGAGAGAGAGAG
>PVHP010010176.1:0-19377 GCA_004024765.1 Zapus hudsonius | reverse complement strand
TTCCAGCCCATGTCACTAAATTTTTCATTTTACTATGAAAAGTGGCAGTCTATTAATCTGTGAAAATAGCAGTTTGCTATAACCAGCTTTAATGTGATATTAATTATCTAATCTTTAATTGTACTAGAAGCAACATTACAATGTCCATCAGTGATTTCTTCCCTAGCCACTGAAAGCCACAACTGAATTTCCATCGTTGCTCAAACCTGTATTACACCTATGATTCATATACATCTCATTCAAATCAAGAGCTGCCTGCCAACAAACTTCCCCTCAGCATCTCCTTGGCAGGAATTCTTGGTTCTTTTGTGGTATTCATTCTTGACTGATATGTGAGTGAGCAGGAGGGAAGACCAGTTATATTCTACAGCATTACTGATGAGGTCTGGTATGGCACATTTTCATAAGAGACAATAATTCAATGCTATGAAAGCTGAAAAAGCAGTGTACAGCTCCAGTAGGTTTGATTGAAGTAAGTAAGCAGCAGCAAACTATCTTTCCTTTCTGAAGAGTTGTGCTCAGTAGATATGAGAAGTCAGACTCCTATCAGACATAGGAGAGGTACCTTTTCTATTTGCAAACATAAACACATACACAGAAACAAATGTTTAGATATCTTACATATAAATATACGTATACATAAATTTTCATGGAACACATGTATCCCTAATGAGTATGAGAACATGCTTGGATTCTATCTGCATCCAGTTAATACATTGATTTATGTTGAATATTCAAACATTGAATGTGGTTTTCCTGGCTTCCTAAGATTCACTTTAGCGTTTAGGACATAGCTACTAATGGGCTCACACCAACCAGTATTCCCTATCTAATGTCAGACTGCAGAAACTTTTGGCTGTCCAAGGTGGATAATAATTATAATAAAAACTAAACCTGAGTGAGCAAAATACTATTCAATCTTTATAAATCTAAAAGTAAAGGAGAAAATTAGTTCATTCATTATATGTACTTTTCATATGAGGTGTTTTATATAGTTGTATGACTGATGAAAATTTTACTATTGCTGTTATTACTGGTGATGTAATATGTACTTGAACAGCTACAACTCATAATTCTTGCTGTCTCAATTATGGCTTCATATCATATATGCTTAATGACTGGTTATCATCATTTTTGATTAATAATAAAAACTTAGGAAACTACTACTGCCCTTCTTTTATCTACAGGGACATCTCCATATAGGAGAGGACAGGGGAGCATGAATTAAATCTTTGCAGTGATGTTTTTATTATTATTCCAAACTCTATGTTAAACGGCCAATTAGTGAAATGTAATAAATATTGCATTTCACCAGGGTAGGTCCTCTCCAAAATTCACTTAGAATTCTTGACCAGCCTTGTGTTTATTTTTTGAGCTTTTAAAAGAACCTTTATTATTAACATGTACATTACAGAAAACAAAAACACAGTAGCAAAAAATAATCTTCCAGTCCCAGGTAGTTCTGTTGGACATATACAAAAACCTTGCATGTGTACACACAACATTCCATTTGGGTAATCGAGACTGTACATTTTCCCCCACATACTGTGCATATTCACAGGTTCAAAAACTTTAAGTATTTTGATAACCAAGAATCTTTTAGAATTTTCATCCAGTGTTCCTTGACAATCAAAGTTTTACAGAATACAAAAATGGCAACAGGTCTCTAGGTAGAAGTATTGGAAGAGTTACAGTTAAAAGTCTGCATTCCATAATGCTCAACTTAAAATCATATATAAAGCAAAAGACTACACTAAGCATAGTGTTTCTAGAGTTTTTCAGAGCTAACCTAAGAGAAACAAGAAGGTATGTTCCCACTGAATTAAGTTCCCACAAAATAGTCAGTGGAGCACCTGTATCACTGCCTCCATCACAGTCAGAACACACCTGTCCATTATCCCTGTAGCCCACTTCTGATGCCAGCCTGATGGACGTGTCCTGATTCTTTATCCCAAGGTGTTGTAACAAGTCTATGTGCAATAGGCATCTTTTGCTTCCATTGTAATATATTTACAAATTGGCTAATTCACAAATTCTCGTTACCATACATTGTCATTTCAGGACAAGTGTAAAAAGCTTAGAGATGTTGTGGAATAATGAATCTTTTGTTTTGATATAATTAAACTGAGGGATGATTTTTAATATCTGTGACTTAGTACAGTTTAATATTGCTATCTGGCATGAATGAAAGGGTGAGTTTGTCAAATTACACATTTCATTGAAAGATAATTGATCTTTAATAATCAATAACTAGAGATTTATAGATAGTTGTTTTACACTCTTACCAAGATCACTAGTACATAGCATTGTATTATATTACATTCCTTATATTTGTAAAACTCAAAAGCACTAATAAACTTCTCCTATGTAAATCTTCATGAAAGCAAGGAGAAAGAAACTAATCTGCTCCCTTAGATAAAAGAAGCTTTACAGAGAGAATAATTAACATGGTCATTAAATTTGTGGTCTTAGATGTCTGAGTTCAGGATGTTTTGAGCTCCTGAGACACAGCACTATTTTCTAATTTAACCATCTTCCATTTCCCACATTAGCTATTCCATATGCTTATGCATTTTTTATTTAATTTTTCTTACATATTTCCATAACCCTTTAACCTAGTATATATTTAAATTTTAATATAAAGTCTTTCCAGAATGCATAAGTTAAATGGAAATATGAAACTTTAAAATTTATAGAGATGTTGTTCATAATACATATAATTGTATAGTATTAAAGAAAATTCTTTCTTGGCTTGGAATGTTTCTTGTTTATTTGACTTTGTAGTAGACATTTCAGCAGATTGAAGTCATGTCTCTGAGTTGCCCTTGTCTTTTTCAATGAAGATATCCTCTCTCCCAGGAGCCAGGCTCTTGTTTTGTTGGCTGACTTAATGATGTTAGTGTGGATAGTGTTGAAAGTGACACCATGTCATCATGTTCACTGTGAGAGGTCATCACAGATATAGATGACAAAGAAGAATCAATATATCTTTGTTACAGATAGATGGAAGGGAAGTGTTTGAAACAGCAGTTCTAACATTCTGAGAGGCATCTATATTCATTCTCAAAGTAGCTCTCTTTAACAGAATCAATTTTTAATGTGGTTAGGGCCTTATCATTCTAAAGCTGTTTGGTCAGTCTATAGCTTTTATAATAATACCTTTATGCCATTACTCATTTAGAAAGTTCCTTCTCAGCAAAATGCCTCAGGTAAAATCTTTACACAATAAAACCTGGTTTTTCTTTGAAAAATTCTGTTACATAAACTCTAAATTTGTGGAGTTGGGGAAATAATAGTTATCAAATGAAGTTTCAGCCTTCAAAACTAGGAAATTTATTATACAGTATTTTTAAAAATAATCTTTCAACTCAAGTGAGAAAAATGAATCCTTTTGACTCAAGGGTCAGTAACTGGATCGGAGTGAAAGGAAGGATCATGGGAACTGAGCTGGATAATGACAGTACTGGTGTTAACCAGCTCAAGCTTCTCACCAGAGCATGCATGTGACATCGTAGGCATTGTAGGCTTAGGGCTCTGGGTGTTCCTGTTGAGGCTGACTACAGTCACCTGCCACACCTAGACCCCTGTGACATTTGACAACTTTTCTGTCTTCATAGTCATGCTGCCCTAGTGAAAGTAACTTACAGCTGTGTTGAAAGACTTGCACCATTGATTACACATCATCTGATCTACTTCAAGTTCATCTACAGACTTGAACTTCTATCCTACAAGGTAATTTTTCCAACATTTTCTTGGTGTAAAGTTGACATATAATAAACAACATGGATTTAAATAGCAATATATGATATTTAATTGAATGTACACTTAAGAAACCAGCTCCACATTCAAAATTTATCAACTCTAAATGATTGTCTTATTTTTCTGTCGTTGCTATAAACTTTTCTTCCCAATTTTCAATTTACAAATTTCCTAGTATTCATCAATCAAATGAGATTTGATTATACTATATATATGTATATATATATGTATATATATGTATGCTGTGTTTTTATATATGAATGTATGCTAATTATGTGTTTTTAATGTGTATGGGCTGATGTATATGCAGGTGCATGTGTACATGGGTGTGCTTGTTCATGTGGAGGCCAGAGATCAATATCTGTGTCTCCCTATAAATGCCCCCACCTTATTTATTGGGACAGGGTCTCTTACTGAAACCAGAGCTCTCCAGTTGGCTAGTCCAGTCAGTCAGCTTCTCCCAGGGACCACTAGCCTTTGCCAGGGATAACAGATGTGTGCCAACATATATGGCATTTATATGAATTCTGTGGATTTGAAAATAGGTCCTTAGTTTTTGCAGCAAGCAAGTTAGCCATTAAACAATCTTCGCAACCCAATAATTTGCTTTGTATTTACTTTATCTTATTACATATCAGTTTGCATATTTCAGAATTTTACATAAGAATCATAAAATATTCTTTATCATCTTGTTTTACTCAAAAAAAACTTTTAAATGTTTTTTACGTGTGTGTGTGTTGATAAATATATAAACACTGTATTCCTTCCATTGCCAGGTAGTATTCCATCCTGTACATATATCACATGTTGTTCATTCATTATCCGATGGATGGGTATTAGGGCTGTCAAGAATGCATGATTTTGAGAAGAAATTTTACAAATAAAATAAAATATATGTATGAATGAGATTCCAGAACTAGGAAAATGTCTTAATGATTAAAGGTACTTGCTTGCAAAACCTAATGGCTTGGATTTGATTCTTCAGTACGTTTGTAAAGTCAGATGCACAAAGCGGTGCAGGAAATTGCAGGATGATGAAATTTCAGTGCTCCAACCCATGACGTGATTCTAAATATACAAAAAAGAAAGATTTAAGGAAAAAAAAAGGAAGGAACATTTTAGTACAGGATTTAATCTTCTCTGAGAACAACCTATAAATAATAACATCATGCACAGTGCCTACACAGTTAAACATTTATATAAGCAACCTGATGCTCAATGACACTTGTTGACTAATTTGATTTCCTAGGGTGAAAACTACTTTAGACAAGAAGGATGTTCCACTTACAAAATTAGTTTTAGCAGAAGCATGCAGTAAATGTACTACAGTTTACAATCATGAATCCACTGTGTCATAAAGTACTCCCTTCATTTAAACCATGCCTATATTAGCAAGTCACGGGGGTAGTACTCAATGGCCTTCTGCCAGTGATTACAAGTTTACAAAATCTGCTAAACTCTGGAGGCGCATGGCTCCTGTTGCGGTCAACTTTTCTCTGTTGCTGCTAAGAAAGAACCCAAACAAAAATGGCTTGTGGAACCCAAACTTGTAAAACCCAAACTGCCATCAGCTGAGGATCGATCTATCAGAACACATTCAATTGTTTGTGGGGGACACCTGTATCAAACCATGACAGTCCGTCCCTGGCCCCCACAAACTAATAATCATACAAGATACAAACACAATATGTTCAGCTCAACTCTTAAGTCCCCACAGCTTTCAAATGAGCCATAATACCAAAAATAAACCCATAATGGCACAGAACATTCACAAATGCAAAACATGAGGCACAGCAAAAATAGATTGACCAATACAAATTCAAAACAAACAGGGCACCATCAATCTCCAAGCTCAATGATTCTAACCAATAACACAAGTCTCTTGGAGATTCAATTCCGCCCCTCCAGCTCCGCTACTCACAGTCCTGGAAAACTTCATCCGGTACTGGCAGCTCGCCTTGGCACCCATCCATAGTCCTGGAATTCACTGGGTCTCCATTGCAACTCACAGTTCATTCTCATGGCCCCATCGGGCTCCATGCAGGCAACCTTGCACACCTGCTTCACACGCCGATGGCCATTTTTCAAAAACAAAACTGTGTTGCAAATCCAATGACCCTCTCTTTCTAACCAATCTCCATTCCACAGAACCAGGTGGGCTACCAACTTGTTAATCCAGGGGGGATCAAAGCATTCAGGCCCCTTACTTCTAAGAGTCCGCATTCTTCCTGTTGTTCCAGTGCAGACCAGCTGGCTGAATCTCAATGGTTGTCATCTCTCAAACAATTGCAGGTGAACGGGCAGCAGTTTTGACCCAAAGATCTTCTTTCTGTGCCATCTCCATCTGCTCATACCAGTCCATCTTTACGTAAAGCAACCTTGCACAGGTTTCCAGGACACAGGCAGGCAGAATGCAGTAAGCCTCGCAAGCAAACTGCTTCTGGCACAGTCCTGACCAAGTTCTTTCTCACCCTCTTAAGCCAAACCTCACAGTCCATAGTTCTCATTACATTCAGGTCTTTAACTCTGACCATCACGCTGTACTCACAACACTGCGAGGCACCTCTTAGGCCGGGAGCTCAAATCCTTCCACATTCCTCCTGTAGATCACTTCCAAAAAACCAAAGCCACAAGACCAGGGTTCCAGCAGCAACAGATGACCCCATGTCCTGGTACCAAAACTGTTGCGGTCAACTTTTCTCTGTTGCTGCTAAGAAAGAACCCAAACAAAAGTGGCTTGTGGAGGAATGGGTTTATTTGGCTTATGGACTCAAGGGGAGACTCCATCCTGGCAGGGAAAACGATGGCAGGAGCAGAGGGCTGGACATCACCTCTGCCACAGCACTGCAAACAGCGGAAGGAAGGTGTGCCAAACACTGGCAAGGGGAAGCTGGCTTATAACCCCATAAACCCACCACCCCCAACAACACAGTTCTAGTGAGGTTCTAATTCCCGAATTACCATCAGCTGAGGACGATCTATCAGAACACATTCAATTGTTTGTGGGGGACACCTGCATCAAACCATGACCGCTCCTAAATTTGTGGATTATCATTTTAATTAATTTCACTTGCTAAAGTCAAGACAATATTTCCTTCTTCTACTTGCACAATTATTTTAAAATAGTTTTAGAACACCTAGGTATGTGAATTTAGTCACAATTCTGCCATCAAGAACACAGGTGTTAAGTCATATGAAGAACATCTGCTGAACCAGCTATGTACACCATTCAAGTTCAAGCCCTTGCCAAAAAGCTCTTTCCCCCATCGTTTTATTTGCTCATTTGGGGAGAATGATCCGGGACCTGGTGCCAATGCTAGATGTGATTATTACAGTACAGAGTGATTTGGTGGGTCTCAAGTGGGTCTTTGCAATTTGAATGATCTGAATTGCTACCAGGACACATTGGAGTGCAGTTGACAGATATATTGAATGGTTCTGTTAACAGTCATTGTGAAATGCTGTGCTTTAGTGAAGGTGATAGTGAACTCTGCACTGTAACCTATTCTAAATACAGACAATAATCCTAAATGAACAGCTGACATATAACTCAGGTAAAACAGCAAGTCTGACAGGTAGTCAAAGTCAAGTGCAGCTGGAGAATCACACTTTGTAGGACAGTTGACTGCACTTCTTTCTTTGGATTTGGGCTTAGCTCTATTTTTGTCAACTAAAGGGGAAAACATGAGACATGATACATGCTTGATTAGATGTAAAGAGTAAATAAATAGATGCTCAGATATCAATGAGAATTATCTCCAATTATTCACAGATGTATCTGTGCTTCATCGAGAATGAAGTCAGACACATAAAAGAGTTCTCTTAAACTGTCTCAAGAACTTTAATTAGAAAGGAGCAGTGATTTGTATGCATTTATTGTGAATTTGCCTCAGGCAGTGATAAAAATCTGATTTGACCTGTCCATCAAGAGAAGTGGGAGCTGAGTATAAATGCTATCTATGGTATGCTATTTAAATTGTGATACAAACAAAAGTCCACCAAAAAGAGGAGGAGGAAGAAGAGGAAGAAAGAGGAGGAGGAGGAAGAGGAGGAGGAGGAGTTAGAAGAGGAGGAAGAGGAGGAGGAGGAGAAGAAGGAGGAGGAGGAAGAGAAGAAAGTTTTCTTACAGATGCTTTTATGTTTTGCTAGTTGGAAAAGAATATCTGGAATTGAATGACTTGGGTGACAAAGACCCATTTAAAAAATTATATTGCTGAATTAGAAATTTAAATGGCTTTCTTCTTAAGACAAAGGTAATGCCCTTTCTACCACCAAAGCTTCATCTATAAGACTTCCTTGGAGCACATTAACACTCCTCTTTCATTAGTCCAGTCTCTCTGTAAAAAGTTATGAAATATATCTGTGCTTAATGATGTTATTTAGACATTATTAAAGGAAACCCACATTCATATATGCTAGCTTTCAACTACAGAGAATAGCTTTGTTTATTATTCTTCTTAAACTATCCAATGATAGACATGATAAAACTATGATGAAAGTGGTAAAGCAGAAAATTTATATATTCAATGAAATCAGTGTCATGCAGAAGATAGTTCTTAATTCCTTGTCATCACTGAGATATTTATTCCTGTCTATTTACAAAAACTGACACTGCATTTTGATTTGTTTTTCCTGACATGGTCCTCAGTCCATACTTCCAATGGTGATTCCAGAGTGGGGTTCTACATTCCAGAGTGGGGTGCTCTAGTGGAAAAGGATGTGTCCTTTGATGGGAACCCTAACCTGCTTCTTGATAAACTTTTTCACTCAATTCTAAACACATAGTCAAATTTGGAAACAGGGTCAAACTTGGATATAAAAATAGTCTGGGGGCTCAGAAACATTGTGACATTTATAAACTACATTTTTATTTCTAAAAAAGGCAATATTTTACACAGTTCTTAACAGGGGAAGCAAATATGACATTTTGGATTAAAAACACCAAAATGAAATTTGGAAAGAAAGATGTGTATGTTGACTGGAATTAACGTTTGGTCTTTAGAGAAGATCATGAAATCTGTCCTCATTTACATTCTTAATAAGTGAAGCATACAAGTGGTTTCATTTGCCAGAAATTTGAAGAAGTTAATTATTGAATTTTCCACAACAGTAAACGTTTCAAAATTACTCTGGTACTTTTTACTCTGTGCCAGGAGGAAGATGGAACCACTAACAAAAAATCTTCTAAAAGAATCATGGGCACAGGAACTCCAGATCTCTCCAGGAACCAAGATAAATCAACACATTGCCATTATAACATTATGCAAGTGAAGCATGAAAAATTTCAAGAAAAAATACTTTTAAAACTTATTCTCAGTTTCCCTTCAACACCACTGTGAGGCAGCCAAATTAAGCAAGAAACATAATTCCCATTTCATTGGCCTTCTCTCTTTAGAAGTTGGTTTTCATTACCTGACCATGAATTTAATTCTTCCTAATTCCCTGCATACATGCACTTAATGTAATACATACTCATGGTATTGGATATATGGCTCAGCAAATAGAAGGACGTGCTTGCAAAGCATGCTAATTTATTACCATGGAAATCCAGACAGAAGGGCTGCCCTTCAGTCTCTGATCCCAACACTGCCTATGCCCCTGGCCATAAGAGGCAGAGCCAGGAGAATCTGAAGCCCAAGGGCCAGTTAGTCCGATATTCCTTTGAAATTTGGTTGTTTGTTTGCAGAGGCCCTAGGTAGGTCATGTCTCCAAGAATGTGGAGCACATATACATTGAAGTTGTACTGTTACCTATAAATGTGTGTTATAGAATGTACACCCATGAACACACACACACACAGAGAGAATAAAGATTATTCTTATTCACTGCCACTTATAATATGTCTGCTATTTATTTATCATTATTTATGAAATCTTCTCAAGCCATTTTTATTATTTAAACTTGTCTTCTATAAATATGTATAATCAAGAACGTTGATGTAATTGTACTCAAGAATGGTATGAGTAACAGTTTTATCATGCTTTATACCCTTATTCACCTGTAACACAATTACTTGAGATATACTCTTGAGCATATGAGTAGATCAGAAATCCATAAAACTTTCTTAATATGTGTACAGAAACAAAATACATATAAATACACTGGGTCATTCTAATGTTCTGGGTATTAAGGCAAGTAGATTTATGGCTATGGATCTTTACCAAGCTTTCCACCTATATGGGGTCTATGAGAACAACATATTCTAAAAATCTTTGAACGAAGAGTCTTTCTACTTAAACACTTTTACAAAATTGGCTTTCATAGAAATGGATTTTCACATATGGAGTTCAATCTCTTCACTCAGCCCAGGGCCTCACACATGTGAGGTGATTACTCTACCACAGAACTCCATGGCCAGCCCCATCTTTTTTTGTTTGAATGTTTGTAAATCTGGTGCACAAAATAGCTCTGTTCTTGGATATTAGGAAGAGACTTACCTACACTTACTTCATTTTGAAATTGAGGGACTGTCTAGGACTATTGAGAGATATTGTCTAGGAGTTTTATATCCCTTGCTCTTAGATATTCTATGACAATTTTATTTTGTGTTATACATCACAATGACAAATTAAGAAAGCAATGGCCTGTACAAGCAAAACTATGCAAGTTAAAAATCTTAAATAAAGTGAAAACAATAAAAAATTACCATCAAGAAAAATAAGCACAATCTTTCTGCCAAGAAAGACCTTTCAGCAAGACTTTGTATCACAAACCTAAATGTTATTTATGTCAGTTACTGACAGGAATGTCAAGATCCTAATGGTATTTATCTAAATTGCTAAATTCTGAAAGCATGTTTAAAAAAAAAACTACTTTTTAATTTTATCAGAGGCATATTATTATACCTGATTATCTCCTCATAAAAGGGTCAAGTGAATATGAATGGATATTTATACTAGAAAGAACAATAATGAGGTAGAAGTGTGACAAAAAGCAGTGGACAGAAAAACTGCATCTTAAATTCAGTCTCTGTGAAATGTGAGAATAATCTATTTTTAAGTCCAGCAGTGAAATGATTATATACTTTCTGGTTCAAATCAGAATGCTTCTGAAATGTCAAATGCTGTAGTATTAAACATTTTACAAGGTCAGCAGGTGCCAATAGTCTGCTGTGCTGATCACTATCTAACCAGCAGGATCAAATGGAACAATGTCTGACAGTGTTGAAAGGCTCCAAAGTTGTGCAAATGCAGGCCACTGGGACAAAACACAAATGTGTTTGTAATGAAGACTTGGGGTTGTTAGGCAGTTTCTAATCTCTAAGTGGAGAAACAGGGTTACAGAACAGTTGCTAATTACTCAAATTTCAACTAGGTAGATTCAGGGAGGCTAGAAAGTTTCAGGATTGCTAGTTATTAGATTAAATCTCTAGGGAACTTAATGACTAGCTAATTACTGAAGATAACTTCCAGTACAGCAGTGGGAATACAAATGCCATTCTAAGTCTAAAGGGATCTGTCTCCAGCTTTACATTATCGCTAGGACACTAGATGATATAATCAGTATTTCTCACAGTCCTTTTCTAAACTAAACTCCATTTTAACATGGGTGGATATCAGTCATTGTCTAGAAGCATTTAAGTCATTTGTTATTCCTTCTTTGGTGTCATAATACAAAATATACTATCCAGCACTGGCATCCGGTGGCCCAGGCCAATGTCTACAAGAGAACTAACCACATATAAACATTCATAAGGAGCACAGTAGTCCTTCTGAGTTCAGCTGCTTAGTGCTTATTGAATTATAAGAACTGTAGGGATGTAGTCAGAATGACTATGCAATGTGAAAATATTAAATATTTAATCTTTCAAAATAAAGTCATAGATTTCCAAAAATGAGATATTGAAACCAATATCACATAAGTGATTTGCAATTTTTATTTGTGACTTGTTTATTCTGAGAGCAGAGCCCTGTAAGCTGTTTGACCATTCTGGGATGGCATTTGGAACACATCCGTTACCCTGGGCTTCATCTGCACTGTACTTCTCATCTGAGCAGGCACTATTTATTGCACAGAGGGAGAGAATAATAGAAACAGCAAGATTAGTGCTGGGATTGTGGAATCCATTTCATCATTGTTTACTCCAGGAGTCTGCCCAGAGTAATTCTTAGACAAATCTTATTAGTCTCGATATGAGCACCAGCCCCTGCAGAAGGCCATGATTAATTTATGCAGCTACTCAGTTCCATTTCCTATTAATCGTGTGTTTATCACATAACTGTATTCAAGGGCTTAGCTTTTCATCTGATTTATAAACACATTTAATACATTTTGCCAAAGCAAGGTTTAATGTGTTTAATAAAATGCTCTATCAACTTTATTATTAATGTATAAATAACAGATAACCAAGGAGAGACAACATCTATTCTTGGTCATGCTCTAAACAACTTTAAATGATTGTAATGTGTTGTTTACCTGCCTTCAGAAGGTGCAGTGAAGGGTTTGAAATGAGTCTGTGGCTACTTCCTTCAGTGGCATACTTACTTCTGATGTGCTTTTATAGTTCTACTGGGCATTTCATGCACACAAGACCTCTTTTGAAAACATCTGTGCCACTGACCAGCTCGGCCGGAGTGCTGGGACCACAGGATCAGGGCTTTGGAGAAGTGGGCAGGGATTCGGACGAGTGACAAACAGACACAGACTCAAGGAGAGTGTATCTGAGTGTGGTTTTACTGAGCATTTGTCACAGTTATATACAGTTGATTATTGTAACAGTATTCTTTGATTATACAGGCAGTTACAGTTTCTTTGAATGATTAAACCAAGAATTTCAGCAAGGTACATGAGAATGGACAATAGAA
Organism: Zapus hudsonius; assembly: GCA_004024765.1. Lineage (NCBI taxonomy): Eukaryota > Metazoa > Chordata > Mammalia > Rodentia > Dipodidae > Zapus > Zapus hudsonius. The sequence goes on along the minus strand of PVHP010010176.1, from coordinate 6,814 downwards.
AAGCACAGATGATTATCACATAAATGGTTTCGATGCAGAACTATGGTTAGTCAGCCCTGGCCTGACTTGGCGCTTGTTTTTCAATTTAAACATTATGTGGTTTTCAGCCATTAAGAATTTGTTTTTAAGGCTTACCATGATATTCTCTTTTCCTTAATGTTAACCCATCTGTCACCTTTTTCATAGATACCTGTATAAGGCAATGGAGCATCAGTGGGCTCAGGGAGTTTCCTTATACTACTAGTTTCTTCTTGGTCTTATCCTATAACTCTCTCAGTTCTAGGAATCTCTTTCTCAATACTTTCCCTTAATAAGTAATCCTTCTATTGTAAGTCATTTAGGACTCTCCGTAAAAGTCCTTTAGCTGTTTTCAATCTCTCAATTGCTCTTAATAATGGGGGAGTGACTGAAGAAAAAACTTTATTTTTCATTTTCTCTTGGAAACAAATCATCATAGTCTGTTCCCTGCTTTCGTGAAGGTGGACTCAATGAACTAGAAAGAAACAATGAGTTAGAGCCATGAGCAGGTATTATGAAAATCAGAGCCATAAGGGAGCAGCCGAGAACACAAAGACTTGGAGTGCACAGCCTGTTCCAATGGGCAGACTTCCTTGAAGCAACTGCCTCAGTCTAGGCAATTTCTCGCACAGACTCCGTCAGAGTTGGGGTGACACATCTGTTTTAAGTAGATCTGCGTATACAATGCATCATTTTTATATGGAATAAAAACCAAGAACAAAATAAAATTCTTCATTTACCCCCTGATAGTTTGAATGTGCAATGTCCCCAATTACTCCATATGTTTTGGTTATTCACTTCCTAGTTGATGACAATTTGGAGGTGGCCTTACTGGGATGGACCTTGAAGTTTATCTACCCAGTTTGCCAATGACAGCCAGCTCATTCAGAATGTTTCCTCCTAGAAATGTGAGCCAGCTTCCTGCTCATACTTCGTTTTCCCCACCTTGATGAAAATTCCCATTGAGAACATGAAATAAAATAAACCCTTCCATCCCATAAACTGATTTTGGTCCAGTGTTTTGTCCCAGCAATAATAACAAACCCAATACCATCCAAGAGACATTGTATTTTTACTCCAACTTACTGAATTTTGCCTTATTAAATATCCATCTCTCAGCATGTATCCTATGTAAGATGACTTTAACAGCACAACCTATGGCTGTGTGCCTTCTCATTGGAAGACAGCATGCAAAGGTAAATGACACAAGGGAAATTATCCTTTAAGAAAGCCCTGTCTTTACTCTCTATGTAAAAATTTGTTCCAGAAGACCTGTCAGTTTTGAGACCTCATGTTTCTCAAGAAAATGTTTTCTTTTCATTTGTATCTCAGGAGACAAATCATTTAGTGAAAGTTTGCTGCCTTCCAAGGACTAATGATCTTATAGCTGTTATCAATTTGGATTTCTTATATACAATCATATAGTATAAGTGAGACAGCCCTTACCCTTATCCCATTTGAGTACTTTTGAAATTTTACTTTCAAGCCTTCAAACCAGCTTGAGCAAATGAACAAACTATTTATATTAATCAAATTAAAAATAGCATTTTTATTTATCCTATTATTTTATGGTGTTACTTTCTGCCCATTCTCACTAACCAGCTGGTTTGCCTTAATGAAAAAAAAATAGTAGATTGATTAGCAAGCATTATAAGCTCCAATACCTGTGAGACAGGATGGTTATATTTGATGCAATTACCGTCTTATTGCTCGGACAAAAGACAAAGGTTGCTGACCAAAAGCAAAGGATTTAATCTGGTTTACACTATCAAGGGGAGAGTGTCATGATGACAGGGAAAAGCATAGCCTGACCTGAGACTGGCCATCACCTCTGCCTCAGCACAAGGAAAACAGCAGCACAAAAGTCAACCAAATTCTGCTCAGGGGGAGCTGGCTGTAATCAACCTAAGCCCTGCCCCAACAACACATCTCCTCCAGCAAGGGCTCCACCTCCCAAATTGCCACCAGTAGGGAACAAAGCTTCCATAACATGTGAGTTTATGGGGGACATCTGGTTCAACATACCATGGTATATTTCTCTCTCTCTCTCTCTCTCTCTCTCTCTCTCTCTCTCTCTCTCTCTCTCTCTCTCTCTCATCTTTCTCACCACTGGTAAAATGTTAATACACAGAAATATTTACAGCTTTCACATATATTTATTTGAGAACATCTGAACATACTTGTATATTTATATTTTTATATGATCATTTTCTTGAAGTCTCATTCCTATTCACTATGGGAAATTACAGCAGCATGACACTGTGTTTTCTTGAGCAGCAGAAAAGAAAAATATCTATATAACATACACACAGAGACACACAGACACACACACAGACACACACACAGACACACACACACACACACACACACACACACACACACACACACACACCCCAGGTGTTAGTAAAAGCATAGAAGGTTAGTCTGTATTCTCCTCAGATTGAGGCTGATTCCCCTACTAAAGAAAATGCTTGAAGCAGAAAAGGAAAACAATGGGCTGAAGAGATGGCTCAGTTGTCAAGGCATTTGCATAAAGAGACTGAAAATGAGTTCAATTCCCTAATATCCACATCCAAGTAAAGCCGGATATGCAGGGTAGCATATGCATCTGGAGTCATTGGCCCCGGGCTGGAGGCCATTGTCTCTCTGTCTTGCCCTCTATCTCTATGTGCTTGCAAATAAATAAAGAATGAAAGAAAGAAGAATGAAAGAAAGAAAGAAAGAAAGAAAGAAAGAAAGAAAGAAAGAAAGAAAGAAAGAAAGAAAGAAAGAAAGAAGGAAGGAAGGAAGGAAGGAAAGAACGAAAGAAAGAAAGAAAAGAAAAGAAAATAGTAAATTAAAATTGAGTTAAAACAAAGTTGTAGTAGGTAATGAAGAGAGTTTGCTTACATTTATTAATTCTAAACCTCACTTCCAACTTTTCCTTTGGGTGTATGACCACAGTTATGGCTGGATAACATCAGACAGCTGAAAGAGCATTATCAACTACTTCTGAAAACATTTTTAAGGGAATGGAGCTGGTATTTGGTTGGGTTCCTATGATGTATGATGCAGTTCATGTTACCTCAGCATCTGGGCTAAAGCATCATCCTTTCTCTCTAGATGAGAGGAGAACATTAATGGTTGAAGAGTTGTTCTGTGGCAGAGGCACAGCTGACTGGAACTGATGATGTTTTGTACCAATAACCCCAAAGAATCAATTAATGTTTCACAATAAATTGAAAGTGGAATAAATCTGTCTCCATTATCCTTGCAAAAATGAAAGAAAATCATCTGATGTTTTGTACAGGTGCTCTGTTTGCCAGGGGAATATGGTATAAATCTAACATGAACTTAAATTGGATCAAAACAAAAGGCAGGAAGGAGCAGCACAGAGCGTCCTTGGGAACTGCCTTTGATATTCTCAAACTTATTAACTCTCAGTGTTGGATATTTCATATTTTTCTGAGGATGCCACCAGTGAGAGAAAGAAAGCAAGTGTGGCTGAGAAATGACAGCAGGATGGGTGTCCAACACTCTAGGTGTAAGTATATGTACAGTCATTAGTGCAACCTTTATAAAAGTTACTGAGATAATTAAATTCACATACACATCAGGGAGGCCACTTCTAAGTATTTACTTGAAATCAGCTTTGGTCTTGAGTGATAGGAATCTGTTTTGAATTCCCTGTTCTTTATCTTCCTACAAAATGCAAAAAGCCATATGGAGACAGTTTATTGTGGAGGACCAAAGACAACAATAGATTTTACTCCCGGCTTCATGACACTCCTGTCATGAGCTACTCTATGTGCTATCAAATAAATAAACATTTCTCACCTAGAGCAGTGCTCTGAAGCCAAATTAGGCTGGAGCCAACTGCTATTGAATGATAATTTAATAGTGAACAAAATAAGAATAATTTAACTCTGCAACTTAAACAGTTTGATAGTATTAAATGTTTAAAAAAATTGCTTTGGCAGCGATGTGTCTAGTCAGAGAGTAGAATTTTAGCTCTAGGGGGGGGGCAGTGCTTACTCACTGGCTCTGACATTATTGATCCAGCCATAAAGTGAACTTTGCCCTTTTCTAGTTTTAATTTTAAAGTTACTTTTAAAAGTGGCTGATGTTTTCTCACATGGTTAACGTAATTAAACAATAAGTAAAATAAAATAAAATAAACACTCATTATATTGACTAAGTTTTTTTCATGTTTCAACCAAAACTTCCAAGACAAAGTAATACTAGAAATTGAGAGGGAATTGATTAAAATGTGCAAGCTACTAAAAAAAAATCACATGTGGCAATTCAGCTTTAAATTCACTTTTGTAAACTGAATATTTTGCTCTTCAGTGATATGTGATATAGTTGTCATCAGATGTCATGTGTAACCAGGGTCCCCTGCGCTGTGCATTTCAGAGAAAAGAGATTTCTATTTCAAGTAATCCTAGTGAACAGTTCTGGGATACTGAATCAACTCTAGCACAGTGTCCTGTTCTTCCTGCTGATGGTTCTCCTGCTGCGGGCCTGTACTTGTTCAGAAGTGGTGCTGATTCTTGTGACATGGCTTATGTCGTACCTATGCCATGCCGACTGGGCTTAGAATTCAGTCTACTTTATGTCATTTGTCCAAATTATTACTACCATGATATGTCTTCACTTAGAAATTGGTGTTAATTTATGGAAAGGCATTGCGAATTTATTTGTGCGAATGGTATTATGTTTTAATGCCTGATATTAAAAATCTTTGTCTGATACATATATCATCTGGCTTCCAGAAGCTGTGGAAAAGTGTGACTTTGCATGATAATGCCCAGTATTGATTTTTGGTTTGTGAAATTTTATAAGCTCATCATTTTACATCTGGCTAGATTTGAGAAAGTCTATCATATATTATATAGAATTTGATGTAGCTACTATGTGCTTGACACACAATTTTGAAGCAGATTATTTTTATATATATGATGTGAAGAATTGTTCTTAGGGAAACCAAAAATATGCTTTCTTCTACTAGTAGACAAAAATGAATAAAATGCATTAATAATATATTAGTTATAAAACATATAATATATAATGTGAATTAAAACCTTAAAAAAGATATCTGAATGAGTAATACCCATACCCCCCAAAACATTATTTTTTCTCAAATTGTATAAGTTACTAGAATAATTGTGATTAGTTCCTTTTTTTCTATAGCATAATAACAGCATGTAAGCATTAAAAACTTGATAAGATAGGCTGAGTAAAGATCAAACATAATGTCATGAAGATAATAATTTGTACATTCAGAATATGGTTGCATACAATTTATGTGATTAAGGAAAAACTGCAGATGTTCTTCAAAGTTTTTCACAATGTAAATCCCAAATCCATGAAGGAACATACAGTTCACAATTGCAAAGCAAAAGAAAGAAAGAAAGAAAGAAAGAAAGAAAGAAAGAAAGAAAGAAAGAAAGAAAGAAAGAAAGAAAGAAAGAAAATCACCTGTTATCAACTAAAAATATTTATTTATTTATTCACTTACAGGCATTGACACAGGGAGAGAGTGAGAACAAGTATACCAGGGCCTTTTGCTGCTGCAAACAAACTTCAGATTCATGCATCGCTTAGTGCATATGGCTTTACATGTGCTTTTAAACTACTGAGCCATCTTACCCACCCAGGCTGACCTGGAACTCATTCAGCAGCCTAGACTAGCCTCAAACTCATAGTGATCCTCGAATCTCAGACTCTGGTCTGCTGGGATTGTAGATGTGAGTCCCCAGGTGACTGTTGATTTTTTAATTTCTTTTTATTTATTTGAAAGAAGAGAGAAGTTGAGAGGGGAGAAAGGGGAAAGAGAATGACAGAGAGAGGGAGAGAGAGAGACAGAGAGAGAGACAGAGAGAGAGACAGAGAGAGAGAGAGAGAATAGGCATGCCAGGGCCTCCTGCCACTGCAAACAATCTGCAGTTGCATGTGCCATTTTGTGCATCTGGCTTCATGTGGTACTGAGTAATTGAAGCAGGGTCCTTAGGGTTTGCTGGTAAGAATCTTAAGTGCTGAGCCACCTCTCCAGCCCACTGTTGCTTTTTTTAATAATATGCTTTTTTAATATATTGCCTTTTTGCTATCTGCCATAGATCTATATGCACATGCATAAATACATACTTTTATATATTTAAGCATTCATCTAAACCTACTTTAATTGGACATAATATATATTTCATTTTGTACACACCTTTTCTATTTGCACTCATTGTTTTCTTGATGATGTCTTGTGAAAAGTCTGATACTGTTACACATCTTCTATGATAGTATTTATAACTGATTTATTTTTTCCGTTGTATGATTTGAATAGGAAAAGACAACAGTCATATGAAATAGCATTTCTATTAAAGAATACCAATTTAAGGACAAATATAAGATAAGTTTTCTGAGGATGTAAGCTTATAATTTTATAAAATAGATCTGCCAAGGTGAATGAAAGTTACATTAGTCATGTGACAGATACCATGACAATAAGACTTTGACATTAGAAACCAGTCAGTTGTTGGTTGCTTAGGACTTAAAGAGACAGTTGGGAAGTCGCAGTGTAAAATAACTTCAAGAGTCATAGTGCAAAATTTACTGCCGCACTGTGAAGAGGGGGCGGAAAGATTGTGAGAGCCGTGGTGGGGGAGACTGTCCGGAGGCATGGCACCCATCAGTAACAACACACTTGGGCCAGGAAGACCGGGATGAGTACTAAGATATACAGGATCCCTTGCCACAAGGACTAATACAGACAGCCCACGGAGGAGGATATACAACTGATCAGGGATGGGGAGGGGGGGAATTG